>JABUQX010006447.1:0-65000 GCA_015478945.1 Trachelipus rathkii | reverse complement strand
AGTGTGTGTTTTTGTTTAAAAAAAGAGAGGGGAGTATAAATAGCGAAGCACCAGAAGAACTCATTGCAATTGGAAGGTACGGAGAAGAGCTCTGGAAGATAATAAGTACAGGGTTGTGTTGATGGCCAAACCCTCCTATATAGTATTTCTGTTTATAGTGATGACGACGTATGAAAACTCCGTAAAAATTTCATAAGTTATGCTAGCTCAAAATTGAATAAATTATGAGCATAGATGTAAATATTACTGATGAACTTTTGAATATCTTGAGTCTGGAGCCATATTATTTCGATAAAAGCGACCAACTGAATGTATTTAGAATTTTATCACATGTTGATCGATGTAATCCACTACTAGGTTCGACATCGATATTCCAACTTTTAACTATATATTTTTTTTTATGTATGAATATACGCGCACTTTTACGCGCTCAATAGCAACTCATTCTTGTTTTGTATGGGTCTTCCATTCTTATTAGATATTAGATTGTACACTACTCTTATTTACACCTTATTTTAAGGCAATTATCTCTTATCACAATAAATTTAATAATGATAGACACATAATAAACTTAATATTTCTTAAATATTTTTCATTGATTAATTCATTTGAAAAAGACATTCAACTCAAAAAATAATCAACATACATAAAACAACGAATTAGCCATCCAAATTATGATGAGGTTGAATCGTTATTTAATACATGTGATACTCTCTATAACTTTATTTATATGATAGTTTAGTGTATTTGTTATTATAATAGATTGGTAAAGCTAAATATCATATATCAATTATTTCGTAATAAAATATACAATATATTATAACTCTCACATAATAATAAAATATTGATTTTTACAATATATAGAGAAAATTGATCTCATATGAGATTCTCTAAGTCTTAAAGTATACACACATAATTATTTTATTAATATAAGTTTTTATTAATACAATAATTAATTATATACCTTATATCATATTTATTATGTACAACTAATTTTATAGATTTACCTGTACTAAATTAGGGCAAAAACCCTGAATTTCTATATGATTATTATTATTATAATATTGTAGTTTATCTAAGCCACTCACGTAGAACCTTACGTATGATTTAAACTTGAATAGTTAATATTAGAGAATTATACCCTGATTTCAGAATGTTTCAAATCGGATTATATTCAGGGACATTGTTTTATTATAATAATGTCAAATAATGGAAATATTTTAATTATAATTAGCTTATTGTATAACTGATTTAATATATTTATTTATTAATAATTATATTATAAGTAATGATTGTTTATTTATTATTATTGTATATTATTTAGGAAAGGTGTTAAAAAGTATATACATGGTCAGCGTCAGAAATATAAAGCCTTTAAGAAGGAACTTATATATGACTTTACAGAAAGGAACTATATATTATCCGATTAATATATATATAATTATCTATTATTATTATTATAATATTATTATATGATTAACTTGATTTAAATTATTGGATTCACAAAAGAAATTTATGAAGTTTTATTAGTGAAAAATTCAGTAATCTCAAAATTCGTAAACTCTGATATCTTGATGACTATATTCGAAGAATTAAGAATGAATTGTATTATTATTAAAGTTTGTCTCCATCGAAAATCATTTTCATCAGTTAGGAATAAATTAAAAAATTATCTAATTGCATTCTGTAAATAATTCTAATCGATATGATATACACAATAAGTATTCTCTTGCAACGAAATCAGATATTTTTACATCTGAATACGAGCAACACTGCTTAATAATTCTAACATATTCTTTAATTCAATCATTAGGGTCCAATCAATACTAAAATAAATTTAAATCTTTATATAATATATAAATGGCAAGAAAGAGATCTATAACAATATACATCAAAAAAGTGTTCGAATACCCCATCTGATCTTGAGATCATCTCGATCAATTTACCAGTGCATGGCATTCAAATCAAGACATAAAAGGCAATGAAATATAGCAGAGACATATATATTATGGGCTCTGATCATAGATGAATATATTCCTAAATCTCTCATATGTGTCTCCAGAGATTCTGCAGACACTATATGACCAATTTCATCATATAATTATCGAGATCACACCATTATCTTTAGATATGATTTATCAAAATTATAAATATTAGCAAAAAAATTGGTGGTGATGAATTAATACAGTTCGGTGAAGATATATCAATAAATTGGGAAAAACGGACCTATATGATTGGTAAAGGAGTTATAACATATTAATATGTTAATCGTATTAAAATTTGATAGATAATTAAAGCTAACATCATCATTTAATTACGATATAATTTGATTAATATTAATTGCAATTCTGAAAATGCAATTATTTATACAATATATTTTTAAATAATATCAAATAATTCATAGTGTTAATCCCCTATTTGTAGTTATATATATAGTAGTATATAATTATTTATAAATTATTATTATATGATAATATATTATTAGTATATATTATAATTATATTATATAATCTTAATTAATATAATTATAATATTAATTATCTATTTATTTATTATATTAATAATTTTATATTTTATTATACTCGTCTCTATCGAGTGAGCAGGTCTAAAGCTGATCCTTCGTTTGATACGTTGAGGAGATAAGATGTGAGAGTAAAAAGGGTCTCGAGCGTGAACCACACACATTTTATCGTTTTACCTTATATATATACTATCAGAGAGAACATAGCAAAACCTAATAGTAGAGTACCCATATATAATCGAGAATAAGGGTGAAGAAAAATGACCAGCAGGGATAAAGAAATGGCAATGTTGGCACAAACACAGTCTTTTTACTTGATTAACCACCCTTTAAAACGGGAAAGATCATAAAGATAATAAATATTGTAAAATAGTTGAATTACTCATGATTTAACATTTTATAAAGCTAATGAATCGTGAACAAGACCTCCTTGAGAAGCATAATTTGCCCATTTTTAACTTTTGCACTATCTTTTAGGATTTCAACTACTTCTCATTTAGCTGGACTTTAGAGTAGTTCAAGGTAGTCATCAGGCAATTGTTTATAGTCAACTTTATGTTTGATAAGTTCTTCACATATTAATTTCTATTCTATTCATCATCATTACTCCAAGAGTCAATGCTTTTTAATATTTCTTTTCTTTTATACTATAATTTCTATATCTATTCTTTAAGTCTGCTACAATAATACCGTTGTCTTAAAGTCAGAAGGATCTTCAATGCCTTTTACGTCAACAAAGATGTAAAAGGATATGAAAAAGAAATTTGAATATAATAAAAGTTGATAAATAAATAAAGTTGATGGGATATGCTGGTGATCAACCTTGATTCAATCATATGATTTATAAAGAGGTTATCTAAAAAATATTGGAAATTACGATAAAGGGTTTACTTACAAGACTCGCTGTTCCATCATATATAAAACAGATTGGATTTTAGCATCAACAATCAAATATGCCTATCAAACACCTCCACATACTGAAAGTCAGATTGTCAGATAGAACATTGAGTTTGGATTTATTTCTCATCTTGGGAGACTTCGTCAGATATCGAGCCGAGATTTTCTGGGCAATAATAATAATAATAATAATAATAATAATAATAATAATAATAATAATAATAATAATAATAATAATAATAATAATAATAATAATAATAATAATAATAAGAAGAAGAAGAAGAAGAAGAAGAAGAAGAAAGAAGAGAGAAAAGAAGAAAGAAGAAGAAGAAGAAGAAGAAGAAGAAGAAGAAGAAGAAGAAGAAGAAGAAGAAGAAGAAGAAGAAGAAGAAGAAGAAGAAGAAGAAGAAATAATAATAATAATAATAATATAATAATAATAATAATAATAATAATAATAATAATAATATTTTGCAAATTCCTTAATTCACATTAATACTTATTGAGAACAAAACATTTCATTTTGTAAATCCATGGAAGCCGGGTTAACCCTTTCATCTTTATGACAAAAACCCAACCATATTATCCCAAATATATATTATTACATATATTTTTATAATTAACTCATATAATATAAACGATATAATAATAAATAATAATATAATAATAATAAAGTAATCGCTTCAAAAATCGAAGGAGAGGTAATAATATAATAATAAATATTAATAATAATAATAATATTAATATTAAATAATAAAATGATAAATTCTCAGAACAATAAATAATAAGATAATAATAATATAATATAATAATAATAATAATAATACTATACTAATATATAATAGTAATGATAAATAATGATAATAATGATAATAATAATAAATTAATAATAATAATAATAATAATAATATAATAAATAATACTATAATAATAATAATAACATAAATGAATCTTATTACAATATTCCAATTGAAATTTATAATACTACTACAACAACTAATAATAATAATAATAATAATAATAATAATAATAATAATAATAATAATAATAATAATAATAATAATAATAATAATAATAATTAATAATAATAATAATAATAATAATAATAATAATAATAATAATAATTAAAAAAATCTTCTAATTAATTTTTTATCACAAATAAAAATTAAAAAAAGGTGCGTAGTACGACCTAATTATTATGAGTCACTTAGTAATAATAATAATAATAATAATAATAATAATAATAATAATAATATTAATAATAATAATAATAATACAAAAATCTTCCTTTAAGATATAAAAAAAAATATATAATATATAAATTTTTTTATCTTCAATTTTTTATTATATGATCCATTTACTGAAGGGTAAATGTTATTTAATAATAATAATAATAATAATAATAATAATAATAATAATAATAATAATAATAATAATAATAATAATAATAATAATAATAATAATTAATAATAAAATAATATAATAACAATAATTTATTTAATACAATAATACAAAATAAAAAGGGATAATAATAATATATATAATAATATAATATAATGAATAATAATAATAATAATAATAATAATAATAATAATAATAATGTATTTATATAAACCACAATTGACACTTTATTCCTGCTTTGTAACAGCTTCAATCCGCTTTAAACTATACAAATCTTTGCATTGCGTTTCGAATTTGTTAACCTGATCAGGAAACTCTGTAACGGTCATCAGTCGTGACGCATAAATTTGACAAGTTTGACATAATTTTTTTGTTACCCTAGAAAATTAACGTGATTTTAAAAGTTCAGAATTATCGTCATTAGTTTTTTTTTTGGAGGTAGTTTGAGATCTACGTAAATAATTTTTTTCCTTTCTATCAGCTAATATAATATATATTATATATATATATTATATATATTATTATATATTATATATATATATATTATATATATATATTATTATTATTATAATATATGTATATATATAATAATTATATATATATAGACATATTGAATTTTATATTATTCTACTATAAATATCTATGATATATTATATATATCATATATAATATATTGCAGATGTTGAATAAAATCTTTTGCATTATCAAATAATTAATAGGGGAGTTGTACTGATTGAAAAACAGTGTTTGAAGCCTGTGCATACCATAGGATTTGGCGGCGTATTGACACCGGCCTTGACCGAACCTCGACCGACCTTTTGACTTGATTGACTTTGACTTGACGCCACCTGATTTTTTGAGCCAATTTTACTGCAGTTGACCTTTTTTTTTGCCGCGACCTTTTTTGACCGTGACCTTTTTTTCGACCAAACCTTTGGTCTTCCATGGGTCAATTTTGGCCCCCGGTAATTTTTGGCAACCCTAATTTTTTGGCAACCCTAATTTTTGGCAACCCTAATTTTTTTTGGCACCCTAATTTTTGCAACCTTCGAGGAAGGGTTGCGCAAACGGTTGCGTCAGCAACCGTTGTACGTACCCCACCTAATTTTTCGACCAACCCTTGGGTACTTCCATGGGTAATTTGCCCACGTACCTAATTTTTTGGCCACCTTTAGCGGGGTTAGCCCCTATTTTTGGTGTTTTGACCTTGAGATATTTCGGTCACACCTACACACGCGTGCGCACACACAACCACACACACGACACACACACACACACACCACACGACCGGCTCGCACTTACTTATACACCTTACCTAATGACACTTAACATTTACCCATAGAACTACAATTTACCTTATTCCCAGTACAAACACCTACGACCTTTGGTTTCATGGGTCAATTTTGGCCCCTGATTTTTGGCCATCCTAATTTTTTCGGGCAGCCTATTTTTTCGCCGACCCTTTTGGTTCTCCAGGGTGAAATTTTGAGAAACCCAAGTTTCGGTAACCCTTTTTGTATACCTACGTAAGAATTTTGATGCCACAGCTTTTGATGCCCCAACTTTGATGCTCAATCATAAATGCCTCAGCTGATGCTCACTTATGGTTGATGCTCAACTTTGATGGCTCAACTTTTTATGGCTCAACTTTTGATGCGTGTTATCTTTTGTGGTACTATAATGTTGGTTCAGGCTTTGATTGACTCAGATTTATTGATTGGTTCACTTTGATGGTTCCAATCACCGTAAGAAGTATCTAGGGATGTTCTATTATTATTCTATGGTATTCTATGAGTGCAGGCGAGTGCCAAGTTAGCGCATCAGGGCCACTGAGTGCCAGTGAGTGCCAATAATTGTCAGTGAGTGCCACAAGTGCAAGTGAGTGCAATAGTGCAAGTGAGTGCACTTTTCTCAAGCCTTTTTCTGCTCCCCTGAGCCTAGAATAAGCCTATATGGGTGGTTACCGTTAGGTTATAAGGTAGTGAGGTTCGATGTGTATATTAAGTTCTAGATGCTTCTACATGATTGTATTTTTTAATTATAGCACGATGATATCTAGGTTAATTTTGAGGTGAAAAGGAAAGTTTCGAGTGGACGCGGTGACCGGCGAAACCGCGGTTGCGCGCAGGCGCATAATTTAAGCGTCGCGCGGTTGCGTGAGACCGCATATTCCGGCGAACAAATATGATATCAATGTAAACTAATCAAAGAATTTCAAATATACTATGAGTATTCATTTTTATACTAAAATTGTATGAATTTTTAAAAAATACTTTACATACTTAAAAATATCTAATAAAAAATAGAGGGTGGTTATTACTAACCTAAGGGATAGTATGCTTTTGTTTTAACTCATTTGTTGGCTTTAACTCATATTTTTACTCGCTTTAACCTCTCTGGCTTTACTGCTTTAATCTGCTTTCTGGACTTTAAATCTCTGCTTTACTATGCTTTAACATACTTACATATACGTACATTCTCCTTTTAGTAGATGTAGCGTATAAGGTAACACTCCATATGATTATAGTTGTTATCAAGGTTTGTATGATATTGTAAGTAGTTTGGAATGTTACGGTTAAAGTGAGGTTAACGCAGTAAGGTCAGTGATTATTTTAGCAGTAAGCAGTGAGTGTGAAATTGCAGTAAACTTATGTAGTTTAATAGATACAGTAAAAAGCAATAACCTTAGGTTAGGTTAATACAATCTATGTTTACTGATTACTGATTTAAGGTATGTAATATTATTTTTTATTTATATCTTTATGTTTAAATCACTGCTTTAATATCTTGTTTTTAACTCATATAACAATTACTTACTAGCAGTGTAAATAAGCTTAAATCATAGAGGTGTTACCTAGCACTAAGGGATTAGTATGCTTTTGTTTTACTGTTTTACTGTTTACTCTCTCATTTACTGCTGAAATCCATATTTTTTACTGCTTAACATATATTTAATTACATTTTGTTTTCTTTTTATATTTTTTATTTTGTTTAGGATACTTTTTTTTATTTTTTTTTTTATTTTTATTTCTATTTTTATGTTTTGTTTAATCTTTTTATTTAAATTGTGCAAGGAAGAAAAACACAGCGTGTCTGTTATTAACATTTTATTTTAATAAAATTGATACGAATTTTTATTAAACATATACTGTTGAGTCTGCTTCGCTTTAATTAATTCTTATTCATTATTACTATTCATTATGGATGTGGAGAAATTTACGTTTCGAAGTCCGGCTACATGTCTTAGCTTAGATTAAGAAGCCTTTCTATTATTATATTTTAGGATAGGAGATTTTTGAGAAGCTCAGTGCTAAGCGGGTTCTTTTCTTCCTATAGGGAAATAATTTAAAGAATTTCTTTTGTAGTCAATAAGATGAATGATCTAATTATATTATGCCTGTTGACATCATCATGGCAAAATATTGTATTAGAATGATTTAATGCAAATTGTTTGGAAATAGCAGAGCGTCCAGTTTTTCTCACATTAAATATTTTGTGTTCTTTATTACCAGAAATTTTCACAAAGCAGATTCGTGTATTCATGATACAAGTATTTCTGGTTGTTTGGCCAGAGAAGAGATATGAGTCAATTAATGTATTGGAACTAAATGTTTCCTTCAAAGGAGAGTTTCTAAAAGTATTAAAGTTCTTCGATCCCACGGTTTATTTGAGTGTGAATTCACCAAAACAGACAGAGGTTGCTCCGTACACATTTTCCTATGAGATAGAATGTTCATACTGAATATGTAGTGTTATGTTGCAGTATTTCTCTTTAAAAAAATTTAAAAACTGAAACCTTCTGAAAAACGTAACCTAATTAGTGAGGATGAAGAATATCATCCAGTTGTATCGTGCAAGTCTGCTTTAAGAATAAATTTTAAAAGGAACAACTAGTTACTTTAAACGACCTCAGATAGAAGGTAATTAGCTTGTGCGTTATTGGGAAATCATTACACTCTCTCATCCTCAAAAATTTGAAAAATAAAGAAGTTCTACGAGAGGGAGGGTATTCTACCATTTCTTTCCGTTATAGCATGATCCTAAGCTGGTTGTCCCTAATGAGAAGGTTGCTTGTACTTCATATATGATAATGAGAATGAAGTATATAATACAGCTCTTAGAATTTCAGTTCCTCAGATTCATCATTACAATCTCAATAATGAGCAGTTATTGCGCCTTGATTTTGCGCAAATCACAATCAAGTTTCAATCATTTCAACCCCATAATTCGAAAGATATTAAAGCCAATGTTGACCTTACACCTCTTCACATAGACACACAGTGCCACACGAAATCTTATTTTTGAGCGATTCATTTCTGTTCGCAGCTCTATACTCTAGCTTATATGATTAAAGTTGACAGATAACAATACGAGAAAGAAATTGTACAGAATATTAAATTCAGACATTAACATCCATGAAGAAACGCATCTTATACAAGAGGCAACAATAAATTGATAGATCTTAAGACTTGGCACCTACAATCCATCCTTACGTATATTCCGCTAGACCGAATAATGTTAGATTTCTAATGAGTAAAGACTTGAAGTGAAAATGAAGATAAATTTAAAAATAATCTAGAGGAGAGCTTACCTATTAGAGTGCGTAAATCAGGAATAGCTTTTATATAATAATTTTAAAAGACCAATTAACTTTGATCGTAGTTGATGATGAATATGATGATGAATAGTTTAAAGGTAAATATTGTGGAAATTTGATAGCTGATCTCTAACGTAACTGGAAACAGGCCCTGTAAAAGGCTTGGAATGAGATCAAAAAACTTCAGCACTATTAATTTCCCCGAAGTTTAATCTTAATACACAACGATTAGCAGACTTAGATAATATCCCCAAGATCAAGACCTGATTCAAGTCCATCAGGCACTTCTTACGCATCAGATAAATTTAAACGTGTTACCAAAGAGGACGAATAAGAAAAACTTATAAAAGGCCTAGTTGATTAAATCGGTAATTTATGTATATATCTTATATATATTTGTTTGATAATTTATATCACAATAGATTCTAACATTCTTAATCTTTTTTCTTTTTCTTTATCCTTTGGGACCTAATATCACATTTTGTGACAAATATATATTATATATATAATATATATTTATATATATATAGTATTATTATATATATATTATATATAATATATATATATATTATATATATATATATCCTATATATATATTAGTATATATATATATACGCTTCATATTGGTCAGTAGCCACTGGGGCCGAGGAGTGTTGATAAGTATTACAATTGAGGGAGCAATAGTTTTGGGGTTTCACTAGGTTTGCTTTAAGTTATCCTAATATTAGAAAAAAGATTTAAAAGCATATTTAGAGGGTGAAGAGGCATTTATCTACATAAACCTGTAAGAAAAAAATTTCCTACACGGAAACCATATCTCCGCAGCTCGATAGCATATGGCAGTTAGATTTATCGGAAATGATTAAATAAAATGATTTTTTTGTTGTTCATATTACCTTTTTTACTTTGTCATTATGACTTGGGAGATGCTATAAAAGTAAAGATCAGCTACTAGTTGCGATGCTGTACTTGAAATTATAGAGTGACGAGAGGAGAACACCTAAATCATTTTGGACACAGTCAGGAATGGAATTCAAGGGGCGAGAGTTTCAGGAGCTGCTCTAAATGGTGAAAAAATAAAAGGCGATTTATAACAGGATACAAAAAGTAAGTTCAATCTGTAACTCATGATATAAAATCTGCCTTTTAATATTTTCACCATTTAAATCTTTCAGATAATATAGCTTTAACTATCACGACTGAATGGGCGGATATTGTGCACTTTAAAACTTCAGTAGTCCACGGATTCATATCCTTTTCTAAACCTTTCTTCTTTCTGTTCGAGATACTCCATTCACCTTTATCCCTGAATTATCTTTTATTTTGTTTTCTTTTCATGTAGATGGGTTCTACAGCTCTAGTTTTGACATTTCTAAAGGAGTTGACTTTTAGTTCTATGGTAAGTCCTGTTATAAGAATAAGCCAGCTCGTCCAGTATATCATATATTTAAAAGTATTCATTTTAGTAAATACCTATGCATGCGTTCTTTAATAGTAACGCTGGACCTCTTTCAACTATAGCGCTTTGTTTACGGAAATCTATTGTAATAGCTTATACCATATTCCCAAGCAAGCTCCTGAAACTCTCGCCCTTGAATTCCATTCCTGAATCTGTCCGAAATGATTTAGGTGTTCTCCTCTCGTCCTCTATAATTCAAGTACAGCTTCGCGCTGTAAGTGATCTTTTATCTTTTTATTTTTGCTCAACAAGTTGCCTAAGAGTATCACGTCAATTGTAAAAAGATATTTGAAAGAACTTCATTATAAGAACTGTATTTAATCATTTCCGATAATTTAACTGCCATATGCTATCGAGCTGCGGAGATATGGTTTTCCGTGAGGAATTTTTTTCTTACAGGTTTTATGTAGAGTAAATGCCTTTTCACCCTCTAAAAATGCTTTTAACTCTTTTTTCTCAATATTAGGATACTTTAAAAACCTAGTGAAACCCCCAACTATTTGGTTCCCAAACTCTAGTATACTTATAACTACTCTTGTGTTTGAATTGAATATATTATACGTTATATATAATTATATATATATACTTATTAATTATATATACTATAATATATATATATATATATATATATATAATATACTATATATATATACTATATATTTTGTCCAAAAATGTAATGGTCACAAGGGATAAAGAAAAGAAAAAGATTAAAATAACATTTATTTATACACACACATGCCCTAAATAATATAAATATGATTACAATAATTACGATTTAATCCACTAGGCTTATTTAAGGTTTTTTTTAAGCGGTGCTCAGAACCTAGGGTTTTTTTTAAAAAATTTTTTAATTTCCCTTTGGGAAAAAAAAAAAATTTTGCCGGTTTCAGCGAACAAAAAAAGGGGTGCCTGAATGGACCTTCAATATCTTGCCTTAGTACGCTGCATTAAGTAATCTTGTTATTTGATTAAAGTTCGGGGGAACTTAACTAGTCTGAAGTTCTTGTTTGATCTCATTCCAACCTTTTACAGGGCCCTTCTTCCAGTTACGTGAGAGAGATCAGCTATCAAAATCTCAATATTTGATCCTTTACTATTTCATCATCGATGATGATCTGTCCTGCTTCATTCACAGTTAATTGGTCTTTTAAAATATTATATAAAAGCTATTCCTGATTTATTCGCACTCTAATAGGTAGGCTCTCCTCTAGGATATTTTTAATTTCTCTTCATTTTTACTTCAAGTTTTACTTCATTAAGGAATATCTACATTATCGGTTAGCGGAATACGAGGGATGTGGGTGCAAGTCTTTAAGATCTATTATTTTTTGTATGGCTTCTTGATATAAGATGCGTTTCTCAAGGATGTTAATGTCTGAATTTAATATCTTTATACTTCTTTCTCGTATTTGGTTACCTGTTCAACTTTAGGATCATATAAGCTATGAGGTAACGGCTGCTGAAGATATGATCGCTCACAATTAAGGATTCTGTTGTGCAGCTTGTTGTTGCTGAATGTGAAAGGGTGCTAATGCAATGCTTGGGCTGTAATATCTGCGTATATGGGGTTTGTGAATGATGAAACTGTGATTGTGGATTTTGCGCAAGGTGCGGCAATAACGGCATATTGAGATTGGTGCAATGATGATTGAGGAACTGAATTCTGTACAGATGCGGTATTATTATACTTCATTTTCTATACTCCTTATATGGCAGTACAAGCAACTTTTCATTATGGGGAACAACCTTAGTTTTATGGAGCTATACGGAGAAGGTAATGTAGGAACTACCTCTCCTCTTGTAGTAACTTTTTTATATTTTCAGATTTTTTATGTTGAGGAGAGTTTTTTAATGATAGTTTCTATAACGACGTAGCTTTAACTTCTGAGGTCTGTTTAAAGAACATTTCCTTTTATAAGATATTGATGACAGACTTCACATACACATGGATGAATTTCTCATCCTCACTAATTAGTTTTCTTTTTTTCAGAATTATAGCTTTTTAATTTTTTTATAAGAGGTAAATACTTTTCAACAGAGTACACATTATTCAGGTATGTATACAGTTTCTATCTCATAGGGAAGACTGTTGGTACGGAGCACCACTCTGTGCGTGTTTTTGGGTGGAAGTTCACCAATCAAATACCGTGGGGATCGAAGTAAACCTCTTTATATACTCGTTTAAGAACTCTTTCCTTTGAAGGGAAACAATTTGAGTTGCAATCACTTCATTGACTCATAATCTCATTCTCTGCAAACAACAGTAATACTGGGTATTCCATGAGATACTACCGCATATGCTTGCTTTGGTGGAAAATGTTCTGTTATGAAAAACACAGAGATTTTTAGATGGTGAGAATAAACTGTGGACGCTTCTTATTTCCAAATTAAATTTGTGCATTAAATCATTAATACAATAATTTTATTACCATGTAATATTGTCCAATGATATAAATCGTATATGCCTTAATGAAATTGAATAACATCTTTATATTCTCTTAAATTTTTCCTGATAAACATTATAACACCATATTATTTTTACAGGCGCTGTTCAAAATCTCCATTTCCTTTATAGTTTACATATGAAAGGTTTTACACAGCCTGTTCGGTCCAGCTACAGCATGTAGCCGGACTTCGGACGTAAATTTCTCCACATCCAAACTCGTTAGTGAATAATGAATAATGAGAGTAATTAAGCTGTAAAGCAGTAAAGTATATTTTTTAATAAATTACGTTCATTTTCTATTTAAAATAAATGTTTATATAACAGACACTATGTGTGTTTTTTATCTTACATTACAATTTTTAAATAAAAGTATTAAAAAATAAAATAGAATAAAATATAAAATAAAATAAATAAAAAGTATTAAAACAAATAAACAAATATAAGAAAACAAAATGTTAATAAATATGTTTAAAGCATATGAGTAAAGCAGTAACGCAAGAGTTAAGCAGTAAAACACTAAACAAAGCAATACTAATCCTTAGTGCTAGGTACACCTCTATTGATTTCTGATTTACTGCTTTAAGGTAGGTAATTATATATGAGTTTAAAACAGTAAAGCATATTAAAGCAATAAAGCAGAGAGTTAAAGCAGTAAAACAGTAAAGACATACAGCATAACAATCCCTTAGGGTTTAGGTAACACCTCTATTGATTTACTGTCTGTAAAGGTAATAAGTATATGAGTTAAAGCAGTAAAGCAGAGAGTTTAAACAGTAAAGCAGATAGTTAAAGCAGTAGCCAAGAGTTTAAGAGCAGTAAAACATATGAGTTAAGAGTTAAACAGTAAACAAAAGCATACTAATCACCTAGGTGTTAGGTAATAACACTCTCTTGATTTCTGATTTACTGGATTCAAGGTATGTGTACCATGGTTTTTCAATAAATTTCGTACAAATTGTGTAAAATATGACTCATAGTCTATTGTGAAAAGACAACTCTCCTTTGAATAGTTTTACATTGATTTCAATATTTTTTGTTCGCGCGTTATGCGTCTGCGGACGCACGCGCGGCGGCGGTCGCGGAAATATTGCGATGCGGGCGCACGCGGCGGTTTCGACGGCGGGGTTTCACTCTGCGGTCGCGCTCTGGGAAACGTTTGGTCATGGTCCATAGTGTAACTTTTAGATATTATTATTTCTATCGTGCTATAGGGAGTGTTTAAGAAAAATACTAACTCATTAGTAGAAGCCATCCTCGCACTTGTAATATACACAATCGAATCCTCATACCTTATAACCTAGGGGTCGACACCCATATTAGGGCTATTCTAGCCTCAGGGGAGGCTAGATTATGTGGCACTAAGTTGGCACTCACTTGGCACTATGTGGCCTCCTTGGCACTATGTGGCACTCACTGGCACTCCCTTGGCACTCATAGAAATACTCATAGAATACTAATAGACATTCCTAGATACTTCTTACGGTGATTGGGAACCATCAAAGTGAACCATCAATAAATCTCAAAGATGAACCATCAAATTAGGTACCATCAAAGATGAACACATCAAAAGTTGAGCCATAAGAGTTGAGCCAAGTTGAGCCATCAACAAAGGTGAGGCATCAAAGCTGGGGCATTACAGTTGAGGCATCAAAGGAGGCATCAAAGCTGAGGGATCAAAATTGTACCGTAGAATACAAAGGGTTGACCGAAAATTTGGGTTCTCAAATTTGCACCCTGGAAGACTAAGGGTCGGCGAAAAAAATAGGTTGCCGAAATTGGGATGGCAAAAATTAGGGTAGGCCAAAATGACCATGAAGACCAAGGTCGGTAGTGTGTTTGTAGTGGTATACCACTAGTGTAATGTAAGTTGTCCCCTAGTGAATGTATGTTATTACCGTGTAAGTGTGTGTGTGTGTGTGTGTGTGTGTGGTGTGGTGTGTGGTGTGTGTGCGGCACGCGCGGTATCAATGACGAAATATCAAGGTCAAAACATCAAAAATAGGGCTAGGCCCTAAGGGTGGCAAAAATTAGGGTGGCCAAAATTGACGCATGGAGACAAAGGGTGTGGTCGAAAAAATTCCAGGGTGGGGTACGTACAAGGTTGCATGACGCAACCGTTTGGGCAACCCTTCTTCGAAGGGTAAGCAAAAATTAGGGTTGCCAAAAAAAATTAGGGTTGCCAAAAATTAGGGTTGCCAAAAAATTGGGTGCCAAAATTACCGGGGGGCCAGAATTTTGCCATGGAGACCAAAGGGGTGTTGGTCGTAAAAGAGGTCACGTCAAGAAAAGGTCGCGCAAAAAAAGGTCACGGCAAGTGTACAATTTGGGGAACGTCTAAAGAAAGTCAGCGTTGGGTCAAGCGTAAGGTCAGTCAAGTCAAAAAGTCGGTCGAGGTCGGTCAATTGCGGTGTCCAATACCGCCGCCCTACTACTCATACCATAAAGTTTTGCCGTTTTGGAAAACAGAATAGTGAAGCGTATTTTAGACTATGGCAATCGACTATAGTAATAGCGATCGAAGCCTTTAACTCTGGAATCAGAAACTTGGACAGAAAAGGGTTAATATCGTGGAGATAGAAAAGTCGCAAATGATCTCAAAGAATTAGGTGCTGAAAGAAATTTTTGAAAACACCTCGTTCGTAATACCGAATTAGGTGTTGAATTTTTTTGAAAACACCTCGGTCGTAATACTTCTACCTCTTAGAAGCTTGTTTAGCAAGATAAATAATATGATTCTTCCGAGAAAGATAACGAAAGAGAAATACCGAAAATATTTAGGGACAGAAAAAGGTTTGACTGTGTGTTTTTGAAGAAGATGCTATAGTCGTGTGGAAGATTGTGTCGATTAGAAAGATGAATCATTGAGTTTTAGATAGATGAATCATTAAATTTTAGAAAGATTAATCATTGAGTTTTAGAAAGGTGAATCGGTGAGTTTTAGAAATATGAATCGTTGAGTTTTAGAAAGATAAACCGTTGAGTTTTAGAAATATGAGTCGTTGAATTTGAGAAAGATAAATCGTTAAATTTTAGAAAGATGAATCGTTGAGTTTTAGAAAGATGAATCGTTGAGTTTTAGAAAGATGAATCATTAAATTTTAAAAAGATTAATCGTTGAGTTTTAGAAAGATGAATCGTTGAGTTGTAGATAGATGAATCATTAAATTTTAGATCAATCATTGAGTTTTAGATAGATGAATCGTTGAGTTTTAGAAAGATGAATCGTTGAGTTTTTGGAGGAACCTATTAAACTCTAGCCATTTCATAAGCTTTTTTTTTATAGGTACACAATTTGTTCCGCTCAAGAAAGACCACGAAAAAATAACATGCTAGAATTATTAGGAACAAGTAAAGCTTTGAGCTTTGTCTTTTTAACTTTTAAAGAGCATGTTTGAGTTTTATAAAGATTGTGCCAAGTTAAAAGTTAAAGAAACAGAGTTTTTGATGAGTATGAAATGATTAGGATTTATCTGTATCATCTATATACAAAGAGTTTTGGAACACCCCTGAATCATTAAAATTTAGAAGATTAATCATTGAGGTCTAGAAAGATGAATCGTTGAATTTTAGAAAGATGAGTCGTTGAGTTTTAGATAGATGAATCGATAAATTTTAGAAAGATTAATTATTGAGTTTTAGAAAGATGAATCCCTGAGTTTTAGAAAGACTAATCATTGAGTTTTAGAAATATATATCGTTGAGTTTTAGAAAGATAAATCGTTGAGTTTTAGAAAGATAAATTGTTGAGTTTTAGAAAGTTGAATCGTTGAGCTTTAGAAAGATGAATCTTTGAATTTTAGAAAGATGAATCGTTGAGTTTTAGAAAGATGAATCGTTTAGTTTTAGATAGATGAAGCATCAAGTTTTAAAAGGTTAATCATTGAGTTTTAGAAAGATGAACCGTTGAATTTTAGAAAGATCAATCGTTGAGTTTAGATAGATGAAGCATTAAATTTTAGAAAGATTGATCTTTGAGTTTTAGAAAGATGAATCGTTGAGTTTTAGAAAGATGAATCATTGAGTTTTAGAAAGATGAATCGTTGAGTTTTGCAAAGATGAATCGCTGAGTTTTAGAAAGATAAATCGTTGAGTTTTAGAAAGATGAATCGTTAAGTTTTAGAAGGATGAATCATTGAGTTTTAGAAAGATAAATCGTTGGGTTTTATAAAGATGAATCGTTGAGTTTTAGATAGATGAACCATTAAATTTTAGAAAGATTAATCATTGAGTTTTAGAAAGATTAATCTTTGAGTTTTAGAAAGATGAATCATTGAGTTTTAGAAAGATGAATCGTTGAGTTCTAGAAAGATGAATCGTTGAGTTTTAGAAAGATAAATCGTTGAATTTTAGAAAAATGAATCGTTGGGTTTTTAGAAAGATGAATGTTGAGTTTTAGGTAGATGAATTATCAAACTTTAGAAAGATTAATCATTGAACTTTAGAAAGATGAATCGTTGAGTTTTAGAAATATGAATCATTGAGTTATTGAAAATAATCATTGAGTTTTAGCTCCAAAGATGAATCTAAGACCGCTCTTCTAGCATCATCTATTTGGAATTGATTGATGTCCTTTTCAAAATTGAAAGAAGTAATGAAGGTTGGAATCGTCATCGTCAGCTTAAGATGGTTAGGAGATGAAGTGACAGATTGAAGGTCATTAATGAAAGCAGAATAAGAGTTGGAGATAGAACAGAATCCTGAGAAAATATACTAATAGCTTTAAGCTCCTAAAAAAATTTAAATTGTAGAGCGAGAGCCGTAGCCTGGAAAATAAAATAACCGGCTTTTGAGAGTAGTATAGGGTGGAACACCAGCAGCAGAAATGTTGCAAAGCTCAAACCGGAAGAGGCAAAGGGAGAAAAGAGAGAGAGAAAGAGAGAGAGAGAGAGAGAGAGAGAGAGAGAATCTTAGATGAAGTAAGAGAAAAGTTTATAAATCAAAGCTTTTGCACCAGATTCTTCAAATAGTTTCCATATAGCCAGCACCACAGCATAAGATTCACGAAAATGCTGAAGAGTAAAAGACGAAGAGTCAGGGAGAAGGCAAACAAGATCACTAGCCGAGACTTCCTTATGGGAAGTCTTATTGGCAATGTGAGAAAAAAATGAAAAATTCAAGATGTTTCCATAAAAATTTCCAAGTTTCCCAAGTTTTCAAATTTCCTAAATTTCCAAGTTTCCCAAGTTTCCCAGTTTTCCAAGTTTCCAAGTTTCCAAGTTAAATATAGATTCGAAATCTTTGGAAGGAATTGATGCTTAAGTGATTTGATAATAGTGTTGAGAGATTTGGGACCACTTTTTCTGCACAGGTTAAATGAGGACATGATTATAGCAGTAAGGAAAAGTAGAAGTTAATATGCAGAGACTATGCAAGTTTTGAGAACTATAGTATGATTACAGTCAGAACCATATTATTCTTAGCACTAACCAGAGAGAGCAGAAGTAATGTCCTTAGAAGAAATAAACGAGTTGGAGGTAGATATAGAAGGGGAAATGATTGTGGAATATTCTGAAGTTTGAGGAATAGGTAAAACATCATTTGCGTTATCGGAAGAAACTAGATGAGGTAAACGGGAAGAATCAAATTTAAAGTTGAAATTTTTTAAAGAAAAATGCTACTAAGAACTTGTGGAAAAGGAGCCAGAAACATTTTTCTACGGGGAAAGGGTTTTTAGTTTTTAGTTTTTGAACCAACCATTCCGGGCTGAAATATAATTATCTTAAGTTTCGATAGAGAAGGAGACTGTATTGTTGAAAGCAACGTCCCTGCGACCAATTTCGCGAGAACGGATAGAACTCAGTCAGTGTTTGTGAGTTTTTGTTGTTTGTTGTGGGGAAACAAAATGGAACCTATACCTTCATGTCAAATAGAATCATCTCGGTTATGTGTTTTGCAGACTATGAGGGACTCCTCCAGACGAAGTGGTGATGATTCCAAGTACGACTACAAGTCAAACTAGTTAGTAGTATCAAGGCGTCGGAAACGTTTCCTTGCTGAAGCTGGAATCGTTCCTGCCGAAGACTCGAAGAGATAAAGAGGATACGGATATATAAAGGTGATCAGAGGAACCCAAAAATGGAAAAAAGTTTAACAACATAAGAAGAATGTTTGATTGGAAGTTAATAAAAGATATAGTTTGTCGAATTCTTCTTAAAGACGAGATCAAGGATACTGGTTGGGAGCTGCACCATCTGCAGCCTCAAAGGTGTTTTGGATAGGAGAGGTCACCATCTCTATCTTGAGAACCAGAAGAGAACCGTTTTCGTTTTCAGTAGTGAACATCGAAATAACTAACAGCAAAAATTTCAGAAAAAAAGACAATGGGATGTGTTCTATTTTTAAGTTTTATTAAGTTGACGAAGAATTTAGGAGAGTCCACAGATAGATATAAAATAAATAAACTTAAACAAAAGAAGAAAGTAAATGATAAGATAGATAGATAGATAGATAGATAGATAGATAGATAGATAGATAGATAGATAGATAGATAGATAGAACGCTACAAATTAGGGGCTTGAAAAACATCGACATTGCCTAAATATTTGAATTTTGATGAAAAATTAAGCATAAAGACAGTGAGAGAGAACGTAGTTGGGCTTGCTGTTGGAGCGATAAAATCGATGAGTTTTTGTTAACAGCAAAGAGTTGATGTCTAATTGAAGTAAAAAAGGGAACTAACTATCCCAAATGGTAGACAAGGAAAAGGGTCGAAACAACATCAAAAAAATTTCCGGTACAGGCCGCCGCAGGAGTTAGGATAGGTTAGGTTAGTTTAAGTTAGGTTAAGTTAGGTTAAGCTAGGTTAGGTTATGTTAGGTTAAATTAGGTTAGGTTAGGTTAAGTTAGGTTAGGTTAGGTTAGGTTAGGTTAGGTTAAGTTAGGTTAGGTTAGGTTAGGTTAGGTTAGGTTAAGTTAAAGTTTTGTTGGATTCGTTAAAGAAACTCTAAATAACCAGATTTTTTTTTTATTTTTACAAATGTCAACCATTTGGGTATAGGTCCGAAAATACTAAAAAGTGGAAATTAAACAATAACGATCTGTAATATTGCTTAGAGTTTAGACTAATGAAGAACGAAGATCATGCACTAAACAAGCAGATAATTCTGTGACGGCAACAAATTCATCACCAGAGGGCGTCAATTCATAAGTGATGACGAAGGGAGGGAGGGAGGAAGGAATGTTTTTTGGATGTTGCACCCAGGGGCTTCTCTGAGACTATATATATATATATATGTAAGAGTCATTTTTAAACTTGTTAAAAAGAAAGAATTTGTGACTGTGTAAGTGCTTTAGTGTGGAGAAATGAGCTCGTACACAATATCTTATAGATACTATTGTTAATGGTTAGGACGCTGGATAAACTTTTTGTGTGAATGAGGCCTGAAAAGGACAAACCATTGACTATATATATATATATATATATATATATATATATATATATATAATATAAATATATATATATTATATATATATATATATATATATATATACTATATATATATATATATATTTATATATATATATATATGCAACAAATTGGTTCATTTAATTTGTTTTATAAAATATTTTGTATATTTGATGTGAATACTTCGTAATAATTACGAATATATGGCGAGAAATGCCATAATTGTAAAGTTTTTTATTAACGGTTGGCAAATTGCCCCCCTCAAAAAAAAAACCATGTCACATTTTATTCTGTTGTTATTTTTCTAACGGCAAATTAGTAGTAGATAGAAACAATAGCGCGTACGACGCACGCATAAGTATAAATTTCTTCTCTTACTCTTCCTCCTTTTAATACTAAATAAACCTGAAACGAAAAGCCTTTACGATTTCATGATTTTCCATAAATAAGAAGAAAATATATTAAAGAATAAAGTATTTTGAAAAGAAAATCTATACTTTTCGTTGGGAAGGCTTAGACCCAGACTAAGTCCTTCACTTGGTGATTATACCACGAGTGACTTACGAATTAATCAATAAAAATAAAATATAAATTAACGAATTTTGAAATTACTATATAAAAAAAAAAAAAAAAAAAAAAAAAAAACAAAAAATATTCTTAGGCCAATATAAGCTAGGCTACATTTATATAACATATCACCTTCAACCAATATACAATAAAAGATTCTTTTTTTAGTGCATTAATAAATAATAAAGCAAGAAAAAATCTACAAATATAAAAGTGAAACAATAAAAATAAGAAAAAATTTATAGTTAAAAACTAGGCCTAATACTAGTTTAAGAGCCTAGCCTACTGAACTATCTGTCCTCTCTTAGGGCTTATATAAGTAAGCTACAACTATTATTATGGCAACAGGCCTATTTTATAAATAAATGGTTTTAATAATTTTTTTTTTAACAATTTTAAACAAACATTAGCCTACTTGGTACTTGTGTAGTTAAAGTGAGTCCAAGTGCTTTTACTACAAAGATAAGCTAATAAACAGTAAAATAAAAGTTTTTAAAGTTAAATGTACAATTAACACAGTGTAAAAAAAAAAATAAAAAAAAATAAAAAAATAAAAAAATAAAAAAATAAAAAACTTTTGTGAATTACAACGATGATTCGACTAGAAGCAGCTCTGGTGCTCAAAAATTTAAATAATCCCCGTCGTATTTTCTATACATCATTATTGTTTGAAATAAATGAAATGATTGGACCAAGAATGAACAATCCTAAATGGGAACGACTGTCACAACTCTAATAACTCATCGGTAGAGAGTGATCGTTCTCGCACCCCATCACCCCAAACCACATCGAAGAACTAGAAAAGTACTCTCTGTTCAGGATATTCCTCGGTTTGAAACAAGGGAAGTGTGGGAAAGTGGTTAGATAGAGTTGGAATTTCTATCTTAGCCTATTTTTTGTTACTAGATAAATAGTCGAAAAAGTCACTTCTCGGATCTCTCTCTTACCTTCGGCAACCTTTCAAGATAAAGCTATCCTATCAACACGACAAATCAAACCATTGGAAGAATGGGTGCTTATTGTCTACTCGTGAATGCTTCTGCTCGCAGGGTTTATAGAGAAGAGTCAAGTGACGTGAAATTTACTTTGCCTCGGGTCAGTGTTGAGCTTAACTTCTGGTTAGAAAAAGCCACCGTCATCGATCGTTATGAGCTCGGATAGTTGGCGTGTGTAGTCATATTTCATGTTTATCTTTACTGGCTGGATGTGTAGTGTGAAATCTGTGTATTGTAGTATCTTTATGTCGCATATGTACTTAGCGTATAAATCTCTCGAGTGTGATCATGATGGTGTGTGTTGTGTGGTGCGGTACGGTATTCTCCGCGTGAACGCTTCGAGGGGTGGCGGGAGATGTGATCGGCTGCGTGAGTTTGTCTGTTATACCGGGCGGGGCGTGTGGTCATTTCATGCATCATTACACGTCGTGTGGGTATATCTGTATCGTATGCGTACATCGTTGTGCACGCGCGGTCGCTATATTGGTGCTATAAATTGGCCGAAGACAGCTGATGTGTTCATGGAACTTCCAACGTCATAAGTCAAAATCCTATCAGATATTCAAGTCAATGCTGTGATGCTGATCATAATGGTCGCCTATAGCGGTAGTGGAGAGTGTATGTGGCTCCAAAGTATGCTACGAGATGAGATACGCATGCTAGTATCTTTACAGGATGGGTTCATCAACGAGCTATTTACTCGTCTGTGGCTGCAAAGTGTATACATTTAATTAGCTTTGTGCGCTTAGTAGTGATGGAATTGTTGTTTTCAAGAAGAGTGAGAGTGTCGGTAGCGCATGCATTTATCAGTAAATCAATTAGATTTAACGGAATAGTCTCGCAATGATATGGCTGGGACAAGAGGTGGGTTCTACCGTCGTCGATCATCCTCAGGATTTAGAAAGATGGACCCCTTTGCCTACTACCGTTGGGCGTGGGGGATGTGCCTGGTCGAGCGAGGTGGCGGTGATCCCTTGCTTTCGGTGGAGTTCATCCGTTGCCGGTAAATGGCTAAGGCGGATGCTAGCCGTTGAGGTGTGAGTGCACTTGGCAAAATGCTCGATCTTGTTGGCACGGATAGCTCTGTGACGGACCAGTCTAATCAATAAACAATGCAGGTGTTGAACGTAAATCTACTCCGGAGTATGTCAGGCGCTTCTGGCGGAGTCAGTGTTTTTGTCAACGTGGCGTGGTTACACGTTGTATTCTGCGGGGTTAGTTTGAAGCCTTTCGTTGTGCGAAACAATAGCTATGGAGACATGGAGGTTTGTAATGGTGCCATCGATGTAGTTAAGTGCGTTTTTAATTTTCTACTGTGATCGGAAGAGGTTTGTAAGTACAAAGTAGTTTTAACAGTATAGAAAGTCTTAGGGAGGAGACGGCTATAAGATTGATTTGCACACATTAGATAATGTCGAATATATTAATTACATAACGTGTATCACGTCTATGGGTGTGTGTCGGGAGTATGCGTGATGATTGCTGTATGTTAATTATATTCATATGTGTTGGCTCTGTGCGTGAGTGTGAGAACTTCGTAATCAATACGATCGTAGATATGATTGTTTCGGTTCGAATGGTGTCGTTGAGATTAACTTGTGTCATGTTTCTAATGCGATGAGAGATTGGCTATATTTAAATGGCAGGAAAACCATCGTTTTTATGCGAGAGAGCTTCTCAGTTTTCTCAGAATGAATCTGGGTATAGGGAAAATTTGATTTTTCTTTGATATTCTTTAAAGGGTAAGGATATGCATTTAGTCATAAGAGTGTTGAACGGTGAGTACAGACAGCTACACAAGCTCTCTACTCTGTCTGGGGTGGTTCGTTAGTTTATTGGTATTGGGACTATGCTTTTATGGTTTCATATTCAAGGATTATACGGTTGTGTGGTGCTGGTTGCGATGGAACATGTGTGCAGATTCTTGAGGACATAGGGATCGACTATGCCATGGTCCCAAAGTTTTAATAGAGAATGTGTACATATCGCGATTAAAGTCAATTCGTGGATGCATATTAGATTTGGGTAACTCGACATTCGTATATATTGATAATTCTGTAGGCGACTGCGTACGAGTTTTTATCGAATGTCAATTTTGTGCTTTTGCAAGATACAGGTGGAGTGAAGTCATTTTCCGAACTCTTTAGAAGCGCTTGCTGTGCAGAACAAGGAAAGCATTCTATTCTGGTGGTCAGTGGTCTCTAGTGACTTGGACTAGCTGCGTCAGATGTGGAAGTCCAGTGATTATGACAGTGGGTTTAGTCCGCAATAGATATGATAGATATTATCCTGCTGCGAGTAAGGTGCGGGACTGGTTCTGAGCATAATGTTGGCTCGTGGTACGTTCATGTATATCTTCTGGCTGGATGTTTGTTTATGGATGTACTGGTTAATTGTATGAAATAATTTTAGGGATAGAGCATTTTTGGTGTTGGCTGATAAATATAAATTTAATCCTGATATTGTGGCACTATAAATCCATCCTATTGATGCATACAACTGGTCTTGGTCTTTGTGAGTCATTCAAGGATGGGTTCTGAAGCACTACCCATAACAAATAGATGTTTAATTATATAAATTTTAACTCTTTCTCCTAAACCCCTTCCGGCCTTAATCCCTTTATACTTTCTCGTGTCACTAATATTGTTAGATGTAGGTGGACTGACTGACTGATGTGTATTTGTTGTGTGGAATTGGAGTGTTGATTTGTAATTAGTGTTAGAAATTCTTCTTGGGAGATATAGTTTATATATGGGATGATGTGGATGAAGGTTTGAGTTATTGATACGATATCCCTGGGGTAGGCTAATCAGTCTGCACAATGCCACTCCTACAAGTGTAACTGGGTAATAATATAGCGGTAATAATCGAAATTAGTGGGGAAACTAAAAGGCATATTAATAATGAAAAATGAATTTAATAATACAATGAAATAAGCTTTACAAAATTTCCTCTTTCCCCCGCTGAACAAAATTCCTTAAATGAATTATTTCATATAAATTTAAAGTTCCCTGGTTCCCCAAGTAAACTTAAAAGTCGCAGAATCTCTAATAGTTTATATGATAAGGCCAAAAAGAAGAGATAGGCAGGTTAGTAATGCTGGGGTACTTTCTTCCTCGCACTCACCCCTTGGGGATTTCTGATTTCGGTACTTTCTAAACCTGGTGGTTCCGAGTAGTAGCCGATTTGAGATTACTGAACAAACGAGCTGTTCGAGCATTTCAGTCTCCCTAACTTGTAAATGACTTTAGCTGAACTTACTTCACGGTGTAAAAGTATTTTCTGTTTTCTAGACTTAAAAAGGCATTTTATAACCTTAAAGGCCACCCTGATTGTCGAAAGTTCTTAACTATAAATACTCTTTTGGCAGTTTCTCATATTATTGTAGAAGGCTTCCATTCCAGTCCCACTAGTTTTACAAAATACATAATATCTTTAATTCTTTCTAAAATCCTAACATTTTTATATATATTTGATGATTATTAAGATCCTACTCAAGATGAACACATGAAGATTTTAGAAATGGTACTAGAAAGGGCCTAAAATGCTTTTAATTTTGAGAGACTTAGTGCTGATAAGTGCCCAAAATTGGACAGTCTGGGTTAATATTTAGGTTTATCGTTCGCGAGGCTCCATGCCTTCCATTAAGTAGTTGGTTGAGGATAAGACGGCATTGTGTGTGTGCTATTATTTAATATGATCTAAGAACCCTCAGACTATCAAAGATTTACGTTCTTTCAATAGGCAGGTTATGGTCTAAACATTATGTCGCTCTATCTGGTACCTCTGGTTTATTTCTGGGGAAATGTTTTCTCTCTTTTGCGTTTCGTTGTTTTCGTCAAAGGTGCAATTCGCGCGTAGTACTCGGTTATCGGCAGGAGTATAACCGGTGGAGTGATTCTGTATAGCCGACGATTCGAGAGGATCTCTGTATATGTCGGTGTAAGTTTTGGCCTCGCGTCCCTCATACGATTAATGCTATACTTTGGTTTTCCTTCTAATAATGCTCAAATATTGTTAAGTTCATAGTAACAAGTATCGATAATGCTGTACAGGCGTCCACCAACAAAGCATTGGCAGTGTAATAGTTTTTCTACAGACAATGAAAAACAGTTCCCTGGGATTTTACCTCATGTTATCGTCAATTGAATCTACTTACTTGAGATAAACTTGGTCTTATTTCGTATTGACGGTTAAACGATAATCCGTGATAGCTGTAATCGGAGCGATCGATGGGCTTCATTGGTACGAGGGTGAGCTACTTTAATGTGGATACTTCGTATTGCTGTCGCGTTGGTATAATAACTATTAAGAAATTGTACGCCACAAGTAGTAGTGAGCAAGGACGGTAGATGTGGTTTTGTGACTCTTTCAGTCACACAGTCACTTATATCTGTCACACAGTCACTTAAAAAGAGACTGATGCTAAACAACACACACCACGGCTTTCACTTGCTAGCAACTGGAGGCAGCGTGATTACGTTAAACTTTCGGTGGTCAGATGTATTGAATTGTGACTGTGTAACATTGCAATGTAAATTGGTGATGCGTGAAGAAAATATTCTTTGCAAGATTTCTGTGAGTAGAAAGCCAGCTCAAAGAATCACTTGAATGGCCTATCAAATTGCTCCCACTCCTTCCACTTCGGTTTTGTTCTGCAGGAGGAAGAAAGTAGACAAGATTCAGAAGCAGCTCTTCTCTTGCAAATTTGTGATTGCAGGATACTGAAGCAGAAGTGCATTCTGTCCAGAAGTATCCTGTGATTGGAAGTCTTGGTGTCACCAGATTTTCTACCCCAGCAAAATTCTTCCAGAGGATGACTGTTATGCTCTTGCATCAATTTTTCAATATTTCCACCAATGAAGTATTTAAGCTTTTTCAGTGTAAGCATTGACTACAAAGAACTTCCAAGCTAGCGACAAAGTGAATAAATGATAGTGTGATGCAAACTTCGAAATATTTAATAAGCAAGTGAAGAATATCCGTTCTTAAGCGCTCTTGATCGAGATGACGTGCTCTCAGTAGTGTCTATATTGATATCGGTGTTGTCATTTTGACTGTCCGCGGTGTCTCTAAGCTCGTGCGTTGATAGTTGGGAGTCTATTGAAGTGGCTACTATTCTCGCATGCTCAGGATCGTCTGTTCGTCTTTTGTGTGTGTGTGTTCTATGTCTTGTGTGACTTCTTCGCTTGTTGATTGTGTTGTGTTCGTCGTATTGTAGCGTGCGCATCGCTTTGAGGGACTCGGTCGGTTCTGTGACGATTTTGGTGATGTATTTATCGTTGCTGGCGGACCGGTCCCTTTAGAGTAGGTTGGCTTTTGTATGGTGCAAAAATTATGCCAGAATGTATGTAAAGGGCAACTATTTGAGTTATCCATATGATGTCGATTTGTGATGACATGTCAGAGTTAACGAATCTCTTTCGCATATGCTATGACCTGCATATTGAAATGATCTTGTAGCGCCCAGTATCGGTCAAGTTTCCAAGTAGTTCGCATTGACATTGCTTCTAGAATGTCCTCAATGCAAAAGGGTAATAGTAAACTTTTTTAACCTTGAATTGGAGTGTTAATGGTTCATCGTCTATTGGACGTGTTATCTCTTTGCTTTCTCCTTTGAAAAACATAGTATTAAGTTATCTTAGTAGGTGGGAACGGGTGTGAATTTACTGGGTTTAGAGAAGTGTTCTAACGCGTCATTAGCTTGAGCGTGGTATGGGTAGATTGTAGAGCGTGTCGTCTGATATGTAGGAACGTGTCGGAATGTTTGCCTTTAGTGTGGTAGTACTGTATCGCAGTTTACGTCGATGATGCTGTTATTCTATCAAGTGTGTGTGAGGATTAGGAATCCGGCATACAACTTTACCGTCGCTCCGCGTTATATATCCCCACAAAGCAATGGCCTCATCGAAAACTCCCATAAACATGGCTTGAGGACATCTTTGCGAGCCTGCTGTGTCGATGAGTTGGAGACATCATCGTCGACCTATTATTGGCTGATCTTCTTCCCCATTGTGCTAATTGTGTCTGCGTAACTGCCCATTGAATTCAGAAGGAATCACAGGATGCCGCCATCTTAATGATGGTGCTAAAAACGCTCAATCTCTCCCTGGGCAATTACATAGAGGAGTCAGTCTGGAGTCCTTCTTCCCCCATGTCCATGAAAATTACGCTGAAAAACTAAAATTAATTCTTAAACTCCCTCTGTCCTCCAGAATTTAACTGGCCAGAACCCCAAAATATTGTGCAAATGGCTCTTGCAAGATGCAAAATTTGTACTAGTTAAAAAACAGCAGTATGGCAGAAACAAACTGAACCCATATATCATGGCCCCTATCCCATAGTAAAGTTATCTGGAATATGTGTACATAATAAGAATATATCAAGTACAATGTGAAATTTAATAAATGTAAAAGCCATATTTTATGTTAATAATGAATGTGAAGAGTTAGATGATTTATTAAAAAAAAATTTTCTATGTGCTAAAGTTTATATATTCTAATGCTAGTATACTCTTGTGATAAGTGATATAAAGGTGAAACTTTCATGTAACATGTTGATTACTTTGTAGGTATAGTCATTTTGTAGATTTAAGTTTCCTCTACTAATTGAATTTTCACTTAATCTTCCTCTATTCATCTAAAATTAAGTACTTTAGAAGTGGCTGGGTGTTAAGTGTGAATCTCCAAGTAAACTTGGAATTTCACCCTCCAAAAGTCACCACGTGCAACAATTGAGTTCCATCTATTAATTTGTTTATAAATATTTTTGTATATTTTGATGGTCGATGACCGATCGTCGGGAAATATATGGGAGAAATGCCATACATTGTAAAGTTGTAACGGTTGGGCAAATTGCCCCTCAAAAATTACCCATGTCACATTTTGTTTTGGTTTTATTTCTAGCCCGCGAAATAGGGGTAGTAGATAGAAACAATAGCGCGTACGACGCACGCATAGTATGAAGTTATTATTACTGTAATAATTTTAATATAATAAACCTTTACCTATATTAAGTTTCAATTAATGCACTTTGACATAAAATAAGAAGAAAAATAATATAAAAATAAAGTTTTAAGTGAAAGAAAAAGCTATACTTTTCGTTGGGAAGGCTTAGACCCTGATTCTCCTTCCGATATATATATATATAGATATATATTATAATATATTATATATATATATAATATATATATATATATATATTGTTTTATATATTTAATTAGTAAATTTACTATATTAGCTATAATATATATATATATATTATATATATATATATTTCAGGGTATTTCAATTCATGATTTCCTTTGAGTTAATCGTCCATTTTTCGATTTATTCATATATAGTTGTATCTTCTTCTTTATCTTATTACCCGCCCGTGTGCCTTTCATTTGTAGGGAGGTTAGTGTGAGGCATATATAGGTTCTCTCGATTGTCTGATCTTGAGTAGGCTGCTACGTGGGGTATGATGGGTAGGTTGAGAGAGCGGATGGGGGAAAGAGGGAGTTAAGTTGTTAAGAAACCTACCCCTTCGATTTTCCATTGGTGGGCATTAAAGCAGATGCGCAATTACACAATTAGGTTTTTAATATACAAATGATGTGGTCATCGTCGCTCTCGGTTTCATTTTTTGGTAAGGAGGAAGTACAACTGAGGTTGTTGGGCCTTGAAATCGTCAATCACAACAGATATGTTCAGAGGAGCTAATAGATTGTAAACATTTAAGGTATAGTCCAACTTCTTGCACCTGTAACATAGTTCCTGGAAATTGAAACGAATGTACTTCCCTATTTATCTATCTTATCTATATCTATCTATCTATTATCTATCTTCTATCTATTCTATCTATTTGTTTCTTTTTCTTGTCTCTCTCTCTCTCTCGTCTTCTTCTATCTTTTTATTATCATATCATCAAAAATAGACTTTGCTTAAAATAGTTACAGAAAAAGTAAATATATAGATGGTATTGTGGTTTGGTAGCTTATTATACTGGGATATGTACACAGTATATATTACTTATTGGTTAATTTGTTGTAGGTAGGTACGGTAGAGCCGTCGTTTTGACACACGGTTATATATATCATAGTGATTTTGAATTAGTAGTTTGTAATATATATATATATATATATATATATATATATATAAATTTATATTTCTTATTTCTGAACCTACTTAGAATTATAATCGTTATTTGAAGAAACTTTGCCAGTATTTTCTTATTAGATTGTCTAATTATTTGAATATTTTGCACTTTAGAATATTCAAAATAATTAATTGACAGTAATATATATAAAGTATAGGTTAGTAGGCTATATATATCTATATATAATATATAATAATATATGTAATATTATGTATATTGTGATATTGGATTATTAGTTATTGGTATATACTATATTCAATATATATATCATATATAGGTTGTTGAAGTGTATATATATAATATATATATATATATTAGATTAGTGTGTTGTTGTGTATTCTAGGTGCATGATTGTGGCCCATTAATTAACTTATCACTATTCAATCTATTGCCAGCTTATATTACCGGTACTCTCAGAATTAGCAGTCATGTTAAACACGTACATGATCGATACACACACACACATGCACACACACACACTATATAGTTATATATAGTATATATAAGCTTAATATACCGGTAGTGTATATATAGGCGTTATTAATTTATATATTATATTTTGTTATTTTGTATATATTATAATATATATATATTATATATATATAATATATTATATAAATATATTGGTAACTGGTGTTCTGGGTCCCGTACTACTTATTTTTTTACCTGAATTCCTCCTGCATGTGCTTGGATTTAAACGGCGCGTGTAGAGCACTTACCCCGGTTGTGAGGAAACAAGGGATACCGTGATAGAAATATATATATATATAAATTTATTAGGTAAGTGGTCTATTATATAGTAGTCTGGTGTAGTTGTTGGGTGTTACGTATAGGTTAGTTACCTTCATTATGAGGTTAATAAGTAGTTTGGTATACTTATGTATTATGGTTATATAGATAGGTGTATTTAGTTTATGATAATTAGTTAGGTATTAAGGTATGTTATTATATAATAGCTGTAAGTATATATTTGTAGTTAGTGTGAGTAATCAACGGTGACTTATAACTTTTTACTTGGGGGGACGAATGTCCTATAGTTAGTTATATATATATATATATATATATATATATAGAATATATACGTTATATCTATAGTATATATATATATATTATATATATATATATATATTTAGGTATATTATATATATATATATATATATATCATATATACTAAACACCTCAAAATGTAATATCATATATTTGTTCTTCAAATTATTTTAACAAGTTTTCTTTATCCAAGTCATTCCATCGGCCTCTATCATTGTTTTTCTTTCACTATTTTTTATTTTTTTTTTATTATTAGTATATTATTTATTTTATTTTTTTATTAGTAGTATTTTATTATTTTTTAATATTTTTATTTATTTTATTGAATGGTATTTCCTACAACTTCACAATGATCATGTTCCGTATTTATGTTAGAGTCAATACTCTTCTTTAGAAACTTTTCCTTCTTGTCTATTTCGGAGAAGCCGAGCTGTGACCTTTTTATATTGATTGAAAAATAGCATTATTCAATGGCGATGATTCTTACACTTTTTGTTTAAATTTTAAATAATGATCAATTTTCGCAAAAACAAGAGAATTTTATTGTAACTGGGAAATTGTAGATGATCGATCGTTTTATAATGATGACTCGATGCTATAGGCCTCCAAATGCGCGTACAGCCTCCGAGTGAGGGAGTGCGCCTGTTGTTTATGAAGTTATAGGTAGAGTTGGTATTATATAATATATATATAATATAATATATATATAATATTATATAATAGGAGATATATAGATTATTACATATTAGTATTATTATAAATATAGTTGATATATGAACTAATTATAGCGTATATATTGTTTTATGATATGTTTTAGTTATAAGGGGTATTTGGGGTTTATTATTGCAAGATTCAGCCAATATCGTATAGCCGTGTACTTTTCATCATGCTCTTGCCTCTACACGTGTCTATCGTATACGCGTACCGCTATTTACAGTGATCACCTAGATTTCCAAACCTGCTTTATTAATTTTATCTTAATTTTAAATATATTATGATTAATGCTATTTATAATTAAGTATAAAGTTGTTCTGTGACCCTCTTTAATGTTTTATATTTCCGCAGTCTTTTATAGTTAATGTATCTCGTTTAGTGTGGAACAATAATCTGTTTGAATCTTATACTTTTAGTTTCTTGTTTGCAAATGTCTTTAAGAGTTGGGGTGTGTCGCGGGGATAAGTTAGTGGCCATATTGTCTGGCGATGGTCCTGACCTTGTAGTTGTCTCCTGTATGGGTACGTCACTCGATGGACGTGGGTTTTGGTTCTCACGTTCCTTTTATAGCAGTTGCCCTTGAGTATTATTAGAGTGGTATTCTGTAATGTTGCTTATATTTACTCTATATCATTTTGTAATATTGAAAATCGATCTTTGATCCCCTTTTCTTATCTCTTATCGGACGTATTTATCAATGTAAATATGTCTTCGTCACATATTGAAAGACTTGCGGAATTTTCGCTTATTGCGATCAAATAACATTTTTGTTATTGAGATAATAATGTCATTGTTTTACTTTTCCGACTGATTCTACGTCAATCCGTCTTTGTTCATCTACCGCTATTTCTCTATTGTAGATTTTTAAGCCATGCCTAGTAGGTAGAATAAATTTTGAGAATATGAAGAAAATTCTATCTATCTATATCTATCTATCTATCTATCTATCTATCTATCTATCTATCTATCTATCTATCTATTATCTATCTATCTATCTGGTTCTATATTCGAGGCATTATTTAAATGTCAAAATTAACTTTAAGGAAAACGATGTATTGAAAAATGAGAGGTAAAATAAAAAAATAAAAAAATTAAAATTTAGGAAGTTTGGTTTTAAATTTGGAATAATGACTTTGGTTCTTTAAATTAGATTAAAAAAAAAAAAAAATTAATTCTTATAGTTACCGGCAAGCAGTGGTGAGCTAGCAAAATTTTAACTGCCAGTACTCTGCTAAGTCATACAAAGTTAAGTTTTTTTTTTTTTTTTTTTTTTTTTTTTTTTTTTTTTTTTTTTTTAAGAAAACTTTTACTTTTTTAAAAAAAATAAAATAAAAAAAAAATAATCACCGGTATCATGGGAACCGGTGCGAAATGGCTCCGGCTAACCACTGCCTGCAAGTAATATGTGTGTGCAGGTTAAAAGGAAATGGGACCTGTAATAATTCTGAGCATAGAATGACTAAGCAGCGGTGTCTTTGGTTTATTTACTGACTTGAAGAGTTATAGAATTATGCTAAAATATACTCTCATCTTCTCTTCATTCTGGTGTGTCCTATGCTGGAAGTGTGTAGTGTGTTGGATCTCGTCTCTCTCTTCTTTCTCTCCTCTCTCTCTCTCGTGTCTCAAATCTCTGCTCTGGATTACTGCTCTCTCGTCTCTCGTTCTCTCATCTCTGGTGCTTCTTGTCTCGTTCTTCATCTCGGTGTCAGTCTGACATAGGTCTATGTCGCGTGGGAGGCCTTTGATTTGAGAACTATGTAGGTGAAATAGTCGATAACTATAGCATGTCCTAGGCAAGATAGCGTTCTTCGCACACAAGTGGTTCATCGTGATTTTGCTTAGACGTGGGTGTTAGTTGCATTGTGCTCTCGTTGTGTTCGCAAGGTATCGGAGATGGCTCTTCGTGTCGATGCGTGTGGCGTTCTCTCTTTTCTGTGCTCTTCCTGTGTGCGGGTTGCTTTCTCTCCTCTCTCCTCTTGATAATTAAAAGGAAGTCAGTGAACTAATAACCAACTGAATAATTCCCCCAAGAAAAATAATTTCTTACTAGAAAGCGGATCGCAAATGAGTCCATTAAAAATGCCGACTTTCAAAATTCTCCGAGTGTATGCTAGAATATTTTTATGGTCTACTGAGAAAAGTTTTCTAAATAGAAACTTATGTAAACTCTCGGAAATCGCACTATTAATCTGAGGAACGATTCAACCACAATTGTGAGAAATTTTGTTTCATGGTTGGCGTGAGAGCCCCTGTGTGCCTGACCTGTGATCTATGGTCTGCGGTGTATGGGGGGTCCGGAGCTTGTCGTGCTCTTGGCCTCTGGCTGACTTGCGTTTCCCCGGCCCCGTGATGGGTACAGCTAAACGTTAATGTTAATAATTTGAAAAAAAAAACTTTGAAAAAAAAGTATGTGGCAATAAGATTAGTTTTACACTCTGTAAATATGAAATTTGAAAACTTCATAAACTTTGTTTTTCAGGCTCATTGTACGGCACGATGACGAGGATATCATTCTGCTGTCATGTGTGTGGATGTCGTTTTGGTGTTATCGCTTTTGCCGTGGCTTCAGACAGCATTTAACATTTGTGAGGTTTCATGAATACTGTTCGTTGTGTCAAGGAATCAGTGAGTGTGGTTTTGTTTTCTTACTGCGTTTTTTTCCCATGTATAGTGATTTCATTTTTTTTTCCATAGATAAATGTTATTTATAAAAATGAAAATTTTCGTGCTTGTAGGAAAAAAAAATTTTGTTTAGGTCTCCGACCGATGTTTTTCATTGCCGTTTTCCTTAATTAAGGAATTGCTATTTTCTATTTTCATTAAATTTCATTCGTCCTTAAATGTTTCGCGTAACTATGAGAGGATTGTGCGATCAGGTTTCGTATCATCTCGTGCGCGTTCGGATTAATAAAGACTAAGAGATGTTCTAGAGGTCATCAGAGGTCATCAAAGGTCATCAAAGGTCTGAGATTATAGAAGTTGAGATTGAAGATGAAGATCGCTTATTGATTTGGAAATATGTTGGCGTATGGGTCACAGACAATGTGTGAGAGTATGGATGTATTGGGAGAGTTATGTTGGATCTAAGACTTAACAAACGTGATTAGCTCATCCTTAATATACTCGTATATCCCTGATTCCTTTGTATATCCTTTATATCCTGATATCCCTTTGTAGTCAAAGTAAAGCTCTTAAGGCATCAATCCTTCGCGAAGCTTACTGAGTGAAAATTATTGCAATAAACTTGAAGCAAAATAGACCAAAGAAAAACTAAACTTGTAGTACAAATATAATTTAATTCTATTAACAGTTCCCAGAAATTTTAACATGACGATTAGTTTTTATAGTATTTAGAATGGTAATGCCAACTTTTTTAGGGGGGATGGGGGGGTGTTGAAAGTCGCTAGTCTTAAACAAAAAAAAAACATTAAATTAGAGTACCAATTAGTTACTATAGTTAATACTTTAGAATTTAGATTCTTATTCTGTTAACTGAAAAAATATGTAGCTGTTAAATGTGGTTTTGAATATTGTTAGCAAATTATGTTTCACTGATATATTAATTACGAAGACAATACAAGAGCTGCTCGATATTGAAACGAAAACCTTCACTATCAAAGAATATCTAATTAAGTTTAAAATCATGTATGTGGCGCACAGACAAAGGAAATATTCAAACTAGACCTGAAAACCGATGGTAATACACAGAATAAAAGATACAGATACAAAGGCCATTACAGTATTCAAATAAATTGAATAGGGAGAGAAGAAAGAGACATTTAGTTTGAAGATAAAAGATTTGCAGATGGAATGAATGGAGAACCCAAATTGAAGCAACGAAAGATAGATAGATAGATAGATAGATAGATAGATAGATAGATAGATAGATAGATAGATAGATAGATAGTCCTTAGATAGATATTGAATAGTAGATTTGCATGTATAGGAGATAGTAGTAAGAGTAGATAGATAGAGGATAGATATGTAAGATATGTACGATATATAGTATAGGATATGATATGACTGAAGAGATTATATGATTTCTATAGTAAGAGATAGTATAATGAATGAGATAGAGATAGATAGATAGATAGATAGATAGGAAGAGAGAGAGAGAGAGAGTAATTTTTGGGCCCTATAGTATAATGCCAATTGGAAATTGCGGACTCGGATGCAGGTATAGATTATTCATATGACACGCAATATGAAGATACAAACGGCAATTATAATATTGAACGAACGAGGGCTGGAATTGAGATACGTTCAATCATTTACAGCATAGAATCTTGGAAGTAAAAAAGAGAAAAGGACAATTATTAAAAAAAAAAAAAATAGTCATTGAAAAACCTGTAACAAGGTCATAAATAATGAAACAGAATATTTGTGACCATTACACTAACATTATATATGTAATATATATATATTATGAGTTAACTCTATTTAAAAAGTCCTGCTCATGTTCCCAATTTTTTAACCTTGATCATTTAAATTATATATATATATTATTATATATATATATATATATAGATATATTAATTATTATATAATATATATTAATTATAATATATATATAATTATATAAATATATATAATTATATATATATATATTATAATATATATTAATATAATATTATATTAATATATTATATATATATATATTATATATATATATATTATATATATATATATTATATATTATAATGAAAATAAACTATTTATGATTAAATTATATATATTATGATAAACTATATTTTTTATATATATATATTATCTATCACTTGTTGATTTTCATGTTGTGATAGTAACTTTATAGTGTTAAATACTTATAAACTGCTTAGTTAACAAGTAAGTAAGAGGTATTCAATTGTATTGTAGGGCTAAGAAAGATTTACTTGGGTAAATTCATTGTATTATTATCACTTATAATACGAATTAAGATTAGTTATAAGCTAGCTTCAGTCGTTTCTAGTAATTGTTTCAGTGGAGAAAGATAATATTTATTTTACATGAACAATCGAGTTTATCTTCATACTTTGAAAAACTTTACTACTTTTAGTCTACCTGTTGATCTTTTGGATTTTTTACTATTTCGCACAATTAAATTTTAAATTTTAATTTCCGACATCTATATATTCGTTATTTTACTAATGTTTTTACTCATAATTTATAAACTACTATTACTGTGACTGCTACTAGCACTTCAACTAATATGGTACCTATTACTCACGCCTTTATTAGTTTTTCCTATCTCTTATCTAATTCTACTATTCAATCATTAATTTACATCCATATATTATGTGATAATAAATGTAGTGATTAGATCAAAATTATAATTTATTTAGTGTTCTACTACTACTACTACTACTACTCTACTACTTCTACTACTGCACTGACTACTTACTACTACTTACTACTACTACTACCAGGCTTTATGACTATTTTCCTTCTTCTTCTTCTTCTTCTTCTTTTAGCTATCTTTACCCCTATACCGCTCATGATGTCAAGCTTCACTTGCTGATTCTACTACCATTCACTACTACAACTACTACTATACTACTACTACTATCAGCTTTATTAACTATTATACGATTGAGGGAAGGGGTGTATTCTTGTTCTTCTTATTTGTACTTCTGCTTCTGCCTTTTTCCTCTTTTTCCGCCATTATTAATTTGTTATAATCTCATCGAATTCTATTCCTTAGTTTTATTTACATCCATAACTGTGAACTACCTCCATCCAAATATTACGACTACTACTACTACTACTACTTACTACTACTAATACTACATACTACTACTACAATACTACTACTTATGACCTTACAACGCGTTTATACGATTGAGGGCTGGATGTATTCTTCTTCTTATTTGTCTTATTCTTCTTATGCTGGTTCTTCTTCTTATTCTTCTGCTTCCTCTTCTTCTTATTCTTTCTTCTTTTCTTCTTCTTCTTTCTTCTTATTCTTCTTCTAGCATATTCTGTCAACCTTCACTACTACTGATATACTACTCTACTAAACTTTACTACTATATCTGACTATACACTACTAACTACTACTACTACTATTACTAAGCTTACTACGACCACTACTACTACTAGATACTATTATACGATTGAGGGCAGGGTGGATTCTTCTTCCTCTTCCTTCTATATGCTTACTTTTCTTTCTTTATTCTTCCTCTTCTTATTCTTATCACCACCTTTACTATCAGTTTCACATCTTATCATATAACCCTCCACTGAAGCATGATAATATTAGTTTGAATCTATTTTCCATCCGTACGTTGCAGCGTAATGGAAAACTTTAAACCAAATTATTTAAATTGTGATATATAATAATTTATGTGCCGCATATAGATTCCAAAATACTTTACTCTTATGTTACTACTTATCGCCACAACTGTTATATGAGGCTCGATCATTCTGCTTAATGTTGATGTAATCCGATTTGGCATCTTTTTCTTCTAGTCCTTTTGATTCGGATGCTAAGTTGTGTGATTTTGATTTACTGTTACTTGTTGTTTTCATGAAATATGGTCGTGCGGGTCAAACGATACTTTAAAAACCGGTATAAAAGCAGTGGCTCATGTGATCGAGGAGAGAGAGGGTGTGCTAATATATTAGTGATTGGACCCTATCGCAGGTATGTGAAAGTGAGTTATGTATGTACCCAACGGCTTTATACATAGTAATTCTTAGAGTACTCAGTTTAAATAGACGTTGATCTTACTCTGTAATATTTCCGTTATACTAAACATATACATTATAAGGAGTGAAAACGTTTATCTAAAGTGTTTAATGATTTCGGACTGGGAAATTTTTATATGTGTTATTATTATCTAACGTTTATTCCGCTATACCCACTTATATTGGATTGGGAGTTCCCAAATTGAATAGAGATATGATATGATGGACATTTTCGAGTGTCTAATGGTCATTTTGGTACGGCTTGTGTTTTACATTTAGTAAGACTTAATATTCGGTGCTTTGTCTCGAATCTCATGCCATTCTAACTTGCTGTTTCAGATTCTCTATTCTCCAGGCTAACCGAAAAGGCGGACCTGTACCACTCCTCTCGAAAAGACAGACTTTACATCCTTCTCACTAACATACCATTGTTTAATTCTTTCTGTATTATCACATACTTTTATATACCACTACCTCACTCTCTTACTAAAAGACAACAAACTCTCCATCATTTCATTTTCCTTCCATTCATCCCCATCATTACACTATTACTATTATTCTCATTACGGCTGATGGAGTATTATATATGTATCATGAATAAATAACTTAGATACTCTAGACTTATAGTACCGACATCGTATAATTGATCTACTGCGTTGATTATTGCTAGATGGGACAGAGACTTAATACCGTAGTACTTTGTCTGTGGTGGCTAGGTGTGGTAGTGGGTGGGGATTTATTTTCTGCGCCATACTGAGCCCACTATTATCTTTTTTGCTCATAAGGCATATAGCATTATAATGCATGAGCTTAGAGATATAAATATAGGTTATTGGCATCACATCGCATCTGTACATGTATCTAGGTAATCAATTATATTCAATAATATATTACCGTTCCTATCTTTTCAGTAGTACTCATGATAAACAATTAGTTTATGAATCAGTTAAATGGAGTATACATGGAATAGTTCAAGAGTAGTAATAATAATGTTGAGGGTAGGAGAAGAGTAGAGTGAGTATATATAACATAACTGGCTTACTACTGTTAGTCGAAGATCGTAATGTGAATGCTCAATAATGTTATGGATATAGATGTTAACCGCGTCATAGGTCGCGTGCTCACTTTGATATGTGGCTGTGGTTGTAGTGATCTCGCTTGATATGTTCGATTGATTTATGGAAGGAGAAGCTCTCGAGAGTGGAAAATGTATAGGAAAGGAAATTTACTTTCACAGAGGTACCGATGTGACATTTCGGAGTAGGATGAATAAGAATATAACTCATACACATTAGCACGCCAGCTGTTTGTAGATTATGCTATGGAGGCGTTTGAGGTATAGATGAACTCTAAGAATGTTCATTGCTGTGGATAGAGCGAAGCTGTGGGGGTGGGATAGGAAAAAGATTTGTGAGTGACTGACCGAATGACATCACTGCGTACGAATTGTAAGATTTAATACACAGTCAGGATTGTACGTATTGAGCTTGTGGTAGTCACAAGGAAGATAAGAAGTGAAGTCTCGCTTCTCCTTTTACTTTGACAGGAGAGAAGGAGAGAGCTAGCTATTATGCTGTTGCAGTCTTAGCTGTTTGATAGTACTATGTAGTTATATATATATATTATAAATAGTGCTCTATAATATAGTGAACAATTGCTTAAAGCATAGGTTGTATTAAATTTAAGTTAATAATTGAATATACGTAAAAGTATTGTATGTAGTGTTGCTAGTAAAATATCTATTATTATATTTAATGTATATAGGTATCTCATATCTGGCTTATATTATAGTATATATTTATATTTTTTGTGTAATTGTGTTAAATTGTTATATTTATTTGCGAATTTTGCTTGGTATTAATTAATATTATATGAATGTGTTATTGAAAATGTGTAATTCGTAAGTTAGGTATGTTATAGTATAGATATTATATATTATAACTAGTATTCATATTTTATGTACCCGTCAATCATATTAATCTACTTAGTATATACTATGCCATAAGCCTTATAAAGTATATAATATATAGTGATTTATTTATTTTTACAGTATTGTTACAAACCACCACTTAATAGCACTAGTCTATGAAGCTACCTATCTAAGGAAGATAATATAGTGTGTATTTAGTACTGACTTCATAAATGTTCCTCCTCGTGATGTTTAAGGCGCAAAAATTTTACGCGCTAGTTATATGTATAAAGTGTTAAATCTCTTAAGTTCAGGTCTTATTTTAAAGTTGATGAGTGGATTATGTATGTATTAATTTTTAAATTATTATTTTCTATATCTAGGACAATACATGTAAAGATGGAAGTTATGAATAATTATTTTTTCCACAGGAACGAGGACGGTTCTTTATATATTATTGTAGGTGATGTTGATATTATTTAAGATATATATCGATATTATACGATCTGTGGCGACCACTCCCCTCCTGAGAATGACGTGATAAACATAGTCCAACCATGTGTGCCAAATATTAATGCTCTAACTGCAGGAATCATCATACTAACCGACGATGGAACGTGTAGTACCCCGCGTCGCGCAGCAGATAGGTACTTGAAAGCTCAGCACTCCTTGTTGAGTCTACCAGGAATGGGTCCTCGCGTTGTAGAACTGAATGGCAGTGATGCTGGTGCGTACGCAAAGGATAAGTATTCTCAGACATATCGATACAATTCATTTTTTGCAATGACCTGCGGGGTACGTCGCCCGAGGCTGACCTATAGGACACAGTGAGGAGGACTAAGCAGTCACCAAAACGGTCACTAAGTATTCTCCGAGGCTTGAGCTAGTGGTATCGACGCCGCCGTATCTCTCGAACGCAGCCCTGTGTGAGCCTCTGATCAGTCAGCCCAGTATCAAAAAACCGGTACTCGCGCTAGCACATACGCCCAAAAGGGAGGAGACCCGCGCGTAACCGCCCCCAGAGGTATCCATCCGAGAAAGCTCTAGTACTCCATAACGTAGACATGGAGATTAAAGTACACTGTTGCACAAGATTAGTAGACTTAATAACACTCTCTATGGATCTTGTATAAGCTTGTAAGCTTAGACGGGACGAAAACTGCTTACACGCCGAGAACAGTCGAACGAAAAGAGCATAAAGGGTAGGTCATGTCTGACAGTAAGTCGACTCTCGAAATCAAGTGAGCGTAAGTAAGGATAGCTCCACATTCACCTCAGTAAGATTTAGCCTTTCAGTAGTACAGGTGCTCACGCTAATGCCGTGTGCCGCGCTGGTAGGTAAACATGTGCTCGCGGCTATGCCGCGCATTATGTGCCGTTCCCAGTCAATTTCCCGTGAACTAGAGGGTGCCTACGCAACCTGGGGGTGGGGGAAAAACAATACATGTGATGTGTTTATCACCAATTATCCTTACAACACACTGCTCGTCGCACGTCATGGAATATAGGCGTTCCCGGGGTCAGCGACCCACAGGAAAACGGTTCGTACATGAAATGTACACCAAAATGATAAAGCCCACCACTTGGGGAACCCGAAAAACGCTTCATCGTCTTTCCTAGAGTACAGGGGAGCCAGCGCTCACCCAATTGATTTGGAGATCTGTCATACTTACTACTGGGCCGAATAAAAATTGAGAATAAGTAAGAAAGGATTTTTACAGTGGAGCACTTCGCAGCATTCATGGGATAAAAATCAAGGTTGGCTGAAGCAGAAATTATCCAAAAATAATAGTTATATTGTGACTTTGAAGGTTTATCCTCAATAAACATTTATTTATTGTTTATTTATAATGTTATAAGTATCGCTATAATATATAATAGTAATAGGATAGTTATTAATATATATATGTTCAACAGAATTAACTGCTGTCAGATATAGTATATATATTATATAATATAATATATATATATATATATAGGATGAAAATTAATGATGAGAGTAATATGATATGTGTGATAAGTATAAGTAGCATTAAGCAGTAAGTTATTATTCTGCATCACCGACACAGATAGACAAGATATGAGATTTTGCTAGAATAAAATTATGTAGTATATTATATAGTTATTTTATTAATTTTTATTGATAAAATATAAATAGAATAATTTGTAATAAAATAATTTTACACAATAGTATTTGAAGTACAGACTCACTCAATCTACCGGTAAAATATTCACGCTATATTTTCCAGTATATAGTATAAATATGATCAGCTACAAGAAATGATAAATAATGGTATTTAAAGATTTACAAACGAAGGAAGAGAGAGCGAGAGATGATGACTGAGAGAAGTAGAGTAAGGAAGGAAAGATGGATATTCGCGACCCGCACAGAGTCTGGAAAACTAGGGATTAGTGGCAGTAATCGCCGAGTGCCACAGAGGAATGAAGGGTCCGAGTTCCAGGTCTGCGCGCTATGCAGATGGTGTAGTGAGCTTTGTTGAGCACGTGGTCGTCAGTGTTAGGATAGCGGTCTGGGTCTCTTAGGCTTCGGATGAACGCTTAGTATTCAGAGGCTAAACTGGTGCGTGCGGTTTGCTGGTCGCGTGAGTGTAGAAAAGAGATAGATAGACCTCTCGACACGGATGCCAGAACCTTGGGTGCGGAGGAAACACCACTATTGACCGAAAGAAGAAGAAGTGACGAAAAACTTGGGTGGCCTGCGTTGCCGTGGTGCGCGGCCGCGAAGTGCGGCCTCTTGATCGACGCCCCCGCCACGCTTCCCGACCAAATTTCTAAAAATAAAAAAAAATTGATGAATAGGAAAAATTGATTTGGATATTATTATATATAATATATATATATTATATATTATTTCTCAGCTTATTAATTTTTTTCTCACCTCAACTATTCCAAACCTATAAAAGTAAATTATTTTAGTAGAATTTTTTTTTGTTAAATTTTAGAGAGCTGAGACAAATAAATAAAATTAAGCATAAATAAAAGAAAAATTGCCAAATTATATATATATATATATATATATATGATAGGTATAAAGTGTGCTTGGAGGAAATAACTTTTGGTTTTGAGGATCCCGTTGGAGGAAAAGAAAAGACTCTGTCAAAAGATGATCGTATTCACGGCTCTCTTTTGGTTTTAAACGAACTTCTCCGTTGCAGCAATAACGAATGGGAAAGGATAAACAAAGACTTGAGACACTTAACACATTATCACATTTATACTCCACTGAAGAAGGTAATGAAGCATTTTTATTCATTTTCAAATTATTCTTAGTTTTGTATTTATATAATTATTTTATTTTTAGATATTGAGAATTAAATTCTTTTAACTTTTGTAGTGGGAAACTTTTTAACGTGCAATTTTAACAAATGTCAAATTCTCTTTATTATTTTTATTATCATTATTATTATTATTATTATTATTATTATTAGTATTATTATTATTATTATTTTATTATTATTTGCTGTCACATTCTGTCATTTTCAAATTACTTATTTGCTTTCAAATTTCAATATTTCCTATTGTCAGGAGAGAGGTTCAGTAGTTAAGCGCTTAAGAGGTCAAATCTTAAATGTGAGCGTTTCATCACCTCACTTCAGAGACCTGCTAACAACCCTTCCATCTAAAGATGGGTAAGTACTACTTAAGATGTGTAAGTATTACTTTAAAAATTTTGCTAAAATCTTATTTTTCTGTAGTTTGGATAATTTGTTTTAGCAACAATAGACTATTTGAATACAAACTATTATTTGGGCATTGGAAAACTTGCTTTATGATCTGTGGCCTGTAACATGGCGATTACAAGTCTTACAATTGTATCACTTGTAGACTTGTACCCACAAATCTAGTATCATAAACTGGAGTGCAAGACGTATTGCTACAATTCACAAGTCTATAAGTAAACAGTTGTAGGCAACATTAAAAGTGCATGTCAGGGACATTTATATTAGTCCTGCTGTGTATATTCTGTCCTACGAGACTCGAAAGGTTGTAGATAATATTTTTCTTTTATTTTCTAGTACATTTCTTTTGGTTATTTTATTTTTTCTCATATTTTAATAAAAATGAATATCAAATAAAATATAAAATGGAAAAAGCGTAATCTTACGTTTGTCACTTACCAGACGTAAGATTACGCTTTCCATGTGTATATATATAACGTTTTTCTACATACATACATACATACATACATACATACATACATACATACATACCACTTATAATATATATATTATATTCATACATCCTCACTCTCACTCTATACATACATATCATATATTACCCAAAATATATATATATATAATATATATATATATATATATATATATATATATATATATATATATATATATATATATACATACATACCTCTTATATAATATATATAATATATATATATATATATATATATATATATATCACCCCTTATAGTATATATTAATATATATATATTATATATATATTATATTATATATAATATATTATATATATTATACCCGTATATATATATATATATATTATTCTCTTTCCGTAGGAATTATTTAATCGAGCGGTAAGCCTCTCGCCACCTACCATGCACTGGAAACAGAAAAGTAGTTAGAAGGCAAATGACACAGGTCGGAAGTAAGATAAGCCCAGCCCCTTACCACCCCTTTCATACCTTATAGTGAGAAGCTCGTCGCAGTAAGAAAAAATCCACCTAGAGCGTCACCGCACCCGCGACTCGGAAATACTATATCATAATATATACCCCTCTCCTATATATATATATATATATATAATTATATATACCTCTAAATCAATCCACACTCTACTACCTATATTATATATATATATATATACTAATATTATATATAGTATTCTCACTCTACTCCTCTCCTCACTCTCCCTTTATATCTCTATAGTGTGGGGAGAAAGATGCACATGTGATGTCCTGCGCGTCGCCTCTAGAAGCGGACTACATGTGAAGGTGGTAGTTGGGTTAGGGCGACCCACTACACTTATCTTTTGTTAGACAACATGTTAATGCAGCTCGTAGGAAGGTCGTGATCTCAGTAGAAGGCCTTCTATTCTTTCGGCAAAATGTATATGAATCGTAAGGGTACAATGGAATGTTTGAGGAATAAATGTTGAGTTGAGAAGAGAGAGAGGTGATGGGTTTATTTGTATTAAGAAATGGCATTTCTTGATGTGGCTGATGAAACAAAGATGAAAGGAAATGGTGAATATGATGGTGTGTGTGGTGTGGTGTGGCCCTCTTGTGGTGTGAACCTCGCCCGTGTGTGTGGTGATGGAAGGAATGAAGAGGGGGGGAGAGAAGGAGTTGCAATTTTGATGAGTGACTTTGTGTGGTTGCATAGCTCATCCGCCCCTCGCTCGCGCCTTGGGCCTGCTCGCTCGCCTACTTAGAACTTCTAATGGTATAAATTTAAGTTTGAAAAGGTTCAAAGGTATGTGTGGTTGGAAGTAGGTCCATTGCAGGGAAATGTTGAGAGCAGGTTACGATTTTTCTGGATATCTTGAATTATGTTTTGATGGGCCCGCTCGCAAGTCAAAAGAATAAACAACGGAGCTTATATTGATTGTTGTTGGAGGACCCTAAATGGTTGGATAGGTGAGTCAGAGAAGAAGGTGGTTTTGGGTCCTGCTCGCGCCCGCACCCACACTCGTCGCACACTCGCGCCTAGGAAGGGTGATGATTTCTGTGAGGTAGAGGACCCCGGTATGTGCGTAAGTTAATACTTTTTTAAACACAATTTAGTGATCATAAGCATACTAGAACCTCGCACCCCTTGTAGTTAGACGATGGTTATTCGAAGTTGAAAAGTACTCTGATGATTTGTGTTGGTGAAGATGGTTGAGAGTATGTGTTGGAATGTTAAATCAGTGAGTTGATTAGGAATCGGATTATCGGATCATATATGTTGTGTTCTTCGTAAAATTTAAGTAGTTATCAGTAGGGGGCTTCGCGCCTCCCCTCCCTCGCAGGAATAGAAGCTGATACAGAAGGAACCCGTGCGGATTTACGATTTAAGAGGTGGAAATTAATGTGAACAATGGGTAATTCCCACCAGGCATAAGTATCAAGAGCACTTCGCAAGTAAATCAGTTGAATTGTGAACAAGTTGTTGGAATTAACTAAACAAATCTGGAAAAAATGAAGGAAACAAGCAGTTAGCAGTTCAAAGGAAGTATTGGGATATGCTTTAAAGTAGGAAGTAAGAATAGTTAACAGTGATTTGTGGAATTGAAGAGGGGTTAGATTGCAAGCTAGTTTTAAAAGTTAAAAAAGGAATCTGTGGTTTTTGAATTGTACTAAGAAAATGATGACCACGCTCTCAAAAAGAAAGAAGTTTGGAATTAATATAAGGGCCAAGGAGGAAAAAAGAAAATACTAAAAGGTGCATATACCATAAAAATGAAAAAGAGGATCAAAGTAGAGTTTGGCCCAGGGGATGAACGGGGACTTTACAAAAAAGGGAATAGGAAGCTCGTTTGGAAGGAAGCGCGAAAGGTTTAAAATGAGAATAAGGGGATAAAGGGAACCGGCTTAGAATAATGAAAGGGATGGTGCTCGTGCTCTCGTAACTGATGAAATGAATGTGGATAGAGTGTGGTGGTTCGCGGACCCTAAGAACACTTCAAAAAATCTGTTAATATTAACTAATGAAGAGGTTGATAATGAAGTGTGTGGGTTGCATGGTGAAGAAGGAATAGTCTATTTTGGGGATGAGATCATTAGCAAGCCGCACACCGGTTAGGGATCGTTAGAGTTGGAGAAAATTTGAAAAGAATGGTAATCTTGCACCCGGCTCACTCACGCTCGCCACTTCACTCCGGCTCTCTCTGCAATGATCAAGAACGTAAAGAGGAGAGACCTCGCGCTCGCACTTCGCACTCTCGCGCCATTTGGAAAGTTGTTGTTTTCCCCTGTGAAATAAAGCAGTTTTTAGGAGGATATAGTTTCCGGGGGATTGGAAAGATTAGAGCAGTTAACCCTCCAAGTACCTTAAATGAGCCCCCCGCTCACGCGCCCAGATAAGGGGGAACTGAGGAAGATATAACGGGGAATTAGTTTATTAGTTTGTAGGGAAAGATATATGCTGGTTATTCTAAATCCGAAAGTAGCGTTTCGAGTGGGACTTTGAAGGCACCTCGCTCTCGCGCCTGAAGAACAAAGTGCCGCCCGCCCCCCTTTAAGGAGCGGTGGTTTACGAGGATCGTAGTGGATCAAATCTTTAACATTGAAACAAAATTGATTGAGAAAATTAGAGAGAGAAGAATAAATTGAAATTCTAGGTTTTATGGAATTCTCTCGCTCCACGCCCCGCGTTTGATAGGAATTAATAGGGAAACTGTATTGGGCACAATGTTCACGCATAACCTACCTATGGTGTTCGCGCTCGCCCGCTAAGCTTCTGAATGGACTAAAAAATATGATGACGATAGGTGAAGCGTGTTGTAGAATAAATCCCCTCGCTCCCCCCTGTTCAAAAGTGATTGTCTCTCTCAATATAATAGCGGAGTAAGGAAGGAATGTATTTGTTCTTATTGGTTATTAATTATTATATATGGATGGGTTATGAAAAGAATTAGAATGGGGCCCCGCCACAGATGGGGGTGGCAGGAAATTGGTGTTAGAATGAGGAGAATGGGAGAGTGAGTGCCGAGGGCCTTGCCTACCTATTAAATGGTATGATTTGGTTTTGTCCCCCCCTCCTGTGGTGAATCTGAAAGAGAGTTTGTTTACTTCTTAGGATTGGTAGAGAGATTTGGACAGGTGTGAAGGGTGTCTAAAATGAGGGGTTTGAAAGTTAACATAGATATTTAGATAAAGGTAAGGTTATCGTTATGGTTGTGAGTGAGGGACAATTCTCGATCCTCGCGCAAGTTTACGTCTCAGATTGACGTTGAGCACGCTGGAACAGCCTCGCTCCTCGCTCTCTCCAATATTTACGGAATTAGGATATATGTGGATGAAAAGGAATGGTGCCACCTCGCACACCGAGTGTTCCCACTCGCTCTCAACGCGCACACACTCTCTCCTCACCTCGCACGCGCACACGGTTGGCTGGTGCAATAATAAATCGTTGCGTGGATGTAAAGAGGTACTAGGTCTTGAGTGTTCTAGGGTCTTTACAATGAGGGTATGGATATTTACCTGTCCCTCGTCACTCCTATAATAGTGGACTATGTGCTTGGGAATAAGAGGCCTCACTCAGCATCTAAAGTCAATGTGTTCATGCCCCACCCTATGGAACAATCTTTTTGGCCCCCCAAATTCTAACCCCCGCGTGTTAGGTGTGAGAAAAATGCCATAAAATGATGGAATGAACGTCCCCATTAAGATCAGTTATTTACACCCCCGGTGTGTGAAGAAGGGGTAAATGAGAGGAATAATGAAAGTACGTTGTAGATGGTTTGGTCACCCATTGGGAATATGATGAATTGATTAGTGGCCCCCGCCCACTCGCCTATGCGTGTTATAGTGGTGAGTGTGGGTTGGGAATCGGACCCCCTCCCTATCTGGGAGACCGACAGAAAAAGTGGATTGAAGTTCAGTAAAGGAATGTCGTGGGGAGGAGAGAAAATGCTGAGTTTGCTCAAAGGCGAAAATAAGGTGCATAATAGAGGAAAATGGCGGGCCCCCCGGGCGCGTTTTGTGAGCCGCCCGCGCCCGTTCCACGCGCTCTGTGGCCCCCAACTAGGTCGAGATGGACCCTCCTTACATGCCACACACTCACTAAGGGCGAATAGGCCGCCGTCCGTCGCTTCGCGGAATACCCCCCACAATGTGCTCTTTAAACAACCCTCGCGCGCGCACTCTCTTCTCCGACTTGCCGACGAAGTTCCTCATAATAAGGAATATAGAAAGACATTAACCCAACCGGTCAGCACACCACTAGGGCTTTTTCGACTCACTAGATAGATCATCTCCTCACTCTCTCACACTTCAAATATATCTTTATAATACGACACCATGCCATGTCGACCTTGCCCCACAGTCTATGAGAGAGAAAAAAGAGGAAAGAAAAGACAATAATAATATAATAATTATTATAAAATAATTTAAAATAATTTTAACTATTATATATATATATATATATATAATATAGAAGATAGAGATGACCTCACGCGTAGATAGAGAGGATAGGAGGGGATGCGGCAGAGGGCCGCGCTCTCACGCGCACGCACGCGCGATGCGGGGGGGGAGTGGGAACAGCGGGCCAGGCGGAGGGGGAAGAGATAGGATAGAGAGATAAGAGATAGGTAGAGACCACCCTAGAGAAGAGAGAGAGCCACGCGAGAAGATAGAGAGAGAGATAGAGAGAGAGAGACGATAGAGAGAGAAGAGAGACTATACCCCGCACGCGCCGAGAGTGAGATGATCGGCGCGCGCGCCCAGACGGAAAAGTCCAGGAGAAAGGACGCCAGGGGGAAGGGGGGGCTGCGGGGCGGGGCGTGGGCAGGGCGGTACCACAGCAGCGCCAGGCAACAGAGGATCGAACCTACATGGAGCCACAGGAGGCAGGTAGACACAGGAGGAAAGGACACACCACACGGCGAGACGAACAACCGGACAGACACCCCGACGACGCAGAGCCGCCCTGGGGCGGGGGAGAAAGATATGGACCACAGCAGGAAGGGCCCGGCGGGGGAGGCGGAGAACGATCGAGAAGGGGCGGGAGGGGGGGGGGGTGAGACCACGACCACGAAGTCGTCGGGGCGAGGATAGGGGTAGGCAGAGGGCCGCGGAGCCCAGGGCAGCGGGGGCGGGAGGCCGGTAAACGACCCCGGAAGTGGGGGGGCAGAAAAAAGGTGGAGGAAAGCGGAGGAGGGGACAGGGAAGGGCAGAGGAAGATAAGGCGGGAGGGAGAGAAAGAGGAGGAGGGGGGAATGGGAGGAGGAAAAGGGCAAAGGGGAGGTGCGCGCGGGGGAGGAAAAAGAGGAAAAGAAAAGGGGAACAGGGATAAGGGGTCCAGGAGAGAGAGGGGGCCCCTGGGAAAGGGGGGCGTAGGGGGGGGGGAAGAGAAGGAGTGGAGTAGGAGAGCCGATGAGTGGAAGAGAAGCCATAGGCGGAGGAAGGGAGGAAGGGACGGGGGGACAAGCGATGCGGGGAGGATGGGGGGGGGAGGCGAGAAGGGAAGGGGGAAAGGGAAGGGGGAAAAGGGCAAGGGAGGAGAGGGAGGGGACACCCAGGCCAGGGGGCCAGCGGGAGGCGAAATCGGGGAAGGACGCACGCTCACACGCGCGCCGGGTCGGTAGAAGCGGAAAGGAGGCGGGAGGGGAGAGGAGGGGGAGCGGCCAGACGGGAGGGGGGGGTGGGACCGGAAGGGGGCCCGAGAGGGTGGGCAAAAATATGGGCAGGGCCGGGGGATAACAGAGGGGAGGGGCTCCCCCCCCGCCGCGCTCTGGGCGGGAGTAGAAAGCGCCGCGTCGGGAGGTCAGCGACGGATGCGAGGCACCCCCGATGACACAGCGCACGCAAGGGAGGAAGGGTAGGGAGGGCGGGGGAGGGGTGCTAGAGGCCCTGGGAGGGGAGGAAGGGAGACGGGCGTGGAAACCCCACACGCGCACGCCAGAAGGGGGAGACGAGAGGGGGGGGAGGGAGAGAGGGAGCGAAGGGAAATAGGAGGAGGGAGGTGGAAGTGGGGGGGTGGGAAGGAAGGAAGGAGGGTGGAAGGCAAGGTTGGGGTAGGGGAAAGCAGGGAGGGGGGAGGAAGGGGAGGAGCGATGCCCAGCAGGAGGGGAGGGGCGAGGGGAGAAAGGAGGGGCAGGGGGCGGGCGGGGAGGGAAGCAGGAATGAGGTAAGACGAAAGGAAGGAGGGAAAAGGAACCGCAGGGAGAAAGAATGGATCAAGACAAGCTGGAATTGTCTTCTTGCCCGTGATGGCTAAGAAAGGAAATGCCACTTCTTTAACATGTTGCTCCAAGTTTAATGACATGATTAAGAATAATATAATCACTTTGACAAACCTAATTAAAACAGGATATTTTTTGTTGGAATGACTTTATTTAACTAATAGATTTCTCCGTCGAAAAAATACTTTTATGAAGCTTGCTTCACTTTTTATATTTTAAACCTATTTATTAATCATAAAATATAAATATTTATTCCAACAAAAAAAAATTTCATCCCACCAACAAGTGAAAAGCCGCGTGGTAACAAGTGGTCTGCAGTGTGCAGATCGGACAACTACAATGCAGGAATGCTCTTCAATGAACAACGGCGATAACAGGTTACAGGATATCTTTATTATATTAGACATATTGCGTTACTTTCAAAAAAAATAAGGTAAAACGTATCGGAGATTTTACAACCATGACTAACTAGGTGCTCATTTTAACAAAAATAAACCCTTGGTAGGAGTAATCGAAAAAAGTAGGGAGCTCTACAAGCGGGGGGTACGCAACAGGGATGGTTACGCGCAGTAATTTCTTAGATTACCAAAGAAAGAAATTATCATGTGGTTAATATTTTGGTCTCTTATTACTAAGTCCATTCCTTGAACGGTCCATTCGTCTGTTGAGAATAATTAATTTAAACCCAAAATACAATCACTCTCTTTTTCTTCCATTTCTTTGGCTGTAGAAAGTGTAACAGACCTTTCATTATGGGGAATATTATATATAAGGAATTAAGCATAGATATAGTATATATTGATGTATATAAGGGATATATCTTAGGTGGAAAACTCGCGCGCACACACACACACAGCTATATATTTTTTTATTATATAAAACTAACTTATATATTATAATAATAATATAACAATTCTATTATCATTATTATTATCTATATTTGCATTCTTGTATGATATAATTCTTGCTGAAATACATCTATTTGTGTTTATGGTGATAATTGGAGACGAAAATGCACATAATATAGTAGTGCATAGTGGGTCAATAAAAGTAAATGTACTTATGGGAGGGATAGTGTTAGAGAGATACAGTGAGGAATAAAAAAGGCATTATATTATCTATATATCTCAAAGACGTAAAAGGATAATGATTGCTCTTCAGACTCCCTCACACCACCTCTCCCCCTAGGTTATTAGCGCCCGCCCCTGAAAATAACTTCAAACCGGATCGTAAACAACATTGTCAACGTGAATTAAAATGAGTACAGTGTGAAGGACCTTATATGGGAATACATTTCATAACAGTTTTGATTCCAAGTGGTATAAAACCTTCAATTCTTAACAAAACTATTTTTTTTCCCCTCTTAATATGCCCCTCCCTCTTTAATTTTCAATAATATAGTCTATTATCTAATAAGGTAAGTAGCTATAATAGGACTATTAGACAATTTTTGTATTATATTTATCAATTTAATCATCCACGCCTTACGGTGTAATGTAAGTCCTTGCTTTAATCCAGTGAGCGCAAAAGCGCGAAGTGTCTAAGCCGGGACACGGAACCCATCCCACGAACACCTGACATACTCAAGTCTCTTGGGAAGATGAGCGGAGCCAAGAAAAGTCCCGGGGAAGTTTGTACTATCGAGAGAAAGTAATAGGAAGCAGAGGATGTAGGGGGCGTGGCTAACGTTCTGGAAGGATAGGGAATATATTAATAGGGTCATAGGGCCTAGAACCGGCGCCACACACGCCACCCTCTAATATATGTGTATGGAAGGTCCTTCCTCTTTATCCTTCGGATACAGTCCATAGTTAAAAAATCAAAGTGCGGCACCTGAGAACACTAGTAACAGGGCATCCAAAATGACACGCGAAACACAAGTGTACCAACGGCGCGCAGCGACTATCTTTCACATTTTTACCCGCCCTCATTTATATAGAGTAATTACCGCCCACTTTTCCCTGGGTTACTGTGAGTTTGAAGGGGGGGCTTTCGTGGAGGATGTAACCTATTAATGGTAGCCACACACGCACAAAGGTAAAAGACTTGGGATTGTGTGGTATGGGAAAGGTAATATAAATAGAGTTAGGAGAATATGCTGAGTAATCCTATGTATATAGTCTCGGGTAGTGTATAGTGAAGGAAAGGAGGTAGTATATCTATTAATTTTATACTTAATCGTTTTTCATCTTCATCTATTATGGATATTCATAGGTGTGTAGTGATCTATTTTTAAATTTTGATTGAAGTATGTATAGTAGAGCGACAAAAGGGGGAAGAAGTAATTTTTTGGAAAGCTGAGTCATTAAATACGGACTAGAGGTATATGTGGTAGGATAAGGTATTCGATAGTTTAGGTAATATACTAAGTGAGCTTAAGAAAGTCATTAGATATTGTTATTATATATATATAAGAGAGTTGCCCCTTGTACGTCGTGAATAGATGATCGAACGGACTACTTCTTTCACACAGGAGCAGGCAAGAATGTAAGAATATGAGACTCGAGAACAGGTACCAGGATAGAATGCGCTAAGTAATAATATATGAGCATGGGATAAGGTTTTTAATATGAGAGTAGAGGGGGTAACACAACGCCGCGCCCGCCCTTGAATTATAGTAATTAATATAGATTATACCTCCCCACACCGTAATAACTAAAATTATCATTTTTCCGTTCTTTTACGAAATAATCGATCAATTCATAACATTTTATAACTAAAAACTCAATTAAATCGCACCATTAAATCATTCCTCGCACTCAGCTACTATCTCCCCTCTCCAATATCACCTTAACCCAATATTTAATATACAATCGTTAATATTAATATATCCCACGCGGAGAAGCATATACTTATCATATATATAATTATACCCACCTATATATTATATATATATTATAATAAATGTTTAAAGTATATATATAAACAATATATAAATAACGGAGGTAATCAGATAAACCCCAATTTAATTAATTAGTACCTAAATTATCGTTGCTATAAATATCAAATAAACCCATACCAAATAATGACGAAATTTTCATTAAAAGTAGTATCGAAAAAACCCACATATTAAATCTTTAATTAGTATTTAAAATATCGTTGCGATAAGTAAATAAACCCAAGTTCTTACAAAATAAAAGAGTAATAATAAGAGGAACTTTGTAAACAATGAGTCTTGGACAACGGGCAGAACTGAAGTTTGATAGAAATTAAACTTTTTATGAATTATATAGTAGTTAAAAAAAGATGTAAGGAGGAATAAGATATATAAATTGATAACGTGTGTTTAAAAGCTTGCATCAGCTTGTCACATTAATTATAAATAAGTTAATAGGATGACGTAATGTGTTATTAATTACTTGAGTCCTTTTAGTTTAGTTCTAGTTTGTATTCGTTAGAGTGAGATTGTGTGTGGTAGTGTGTGTTGTGTGGTGTGTGTGGTGTGTGTTCGAGCTGAAATTACTAAATTCTAGTGAAGAGGATTATACACATGTTGTTCATTGATATATTAATTACGTCGTAATTATAAGTTTGATATATAAAATTTATTACTGATAGTATACTGTTTTTACAGTATAATTATATATAATATATATAATAATTATATATATATAATAGATATGCTAAATCTAGGTTTAAACTATCACAGATATATCGGATAGGTAATTTTTCATTGCTACATTTTGTATGTATTTATTATAAATAACATCACAGATATAAATCAGCTATACTAAACGACCCACGGATCCTATTAGTTAACATGACTAGTAAAGTCTCTACGTTTATAGTGATTAATAACTCGAAGTATGTAGTTAGTAAAAAATTTTAGTATTATGCGAATGTAAGAGAAATGTAGATTCATAAATATTAATATTATTATCATTCTAGAGTATGTGATCTCAACTATTTCTTTCTGTGAGATACAAGAGCAATTATAAAATGGGCGACATATAATAGTTCAGAGATTTATATTATCATAAGATTTAGTATCTCAGAATAGTGAATTTGTTATATTACAGGATGGTTGGTATTGTGGAATTGTATTGAAACAATATGGAGGGAAATGGATTGAGAAAAAATGATAGGGAGAAGATAAAGGATTAATTAATAATTTATATTATTTATTAAGTTTTATATTATATATGTGATATAAATTTATATATTATATATGCTAACATAGGGCATGTATATTTTATTATAACCATAAAATATATGATTTAAGCTTTATATATATAATATATGATTATATATATAATTATATTATATGCATAGGTATAATTAGATTAGATATATATATGGTTATATTATATTATAATAATATAATATATATAATATTTATATATATATATAATATATATATATATCATATATGTGATATATAAGTATTAGACTTCTGAATAGTAACAAAAAGTTATAAATATAATATATATATATAAGTATAGTGAGATTATAGTACACTTACAACTCTTGTACGAATAATATAGGATGTTACTCATAAAACATGATGTCGAAAATTCTCGCTCGAACGCTACGTGGAAAACCGCAATGTCACGTGTTAGCTAAAACTCCAATAGAGTGAGCGCAATGAGTTCACAAGTTGTTTTATTATCCATGTAATTTTATGTTAATTTTTTTTTTTTTTTTTTTTTTTTAAGGGGCTCGATCCCGACGGTGGGGCAGAGGGGGGACGAAGTCCCCCCGATCGTCCCCCGGTACGAGAGAGCCTGACTCTTTCCATCTTGCGATTTAATCTTTTTTTTTTCTTTTTTAGTTTGAAAAAACATCCATACTTCCTCTTTAAGCATTATTGACCCGTTATTTCCGCGTCATTGTAGCAAAAAATCAATTACATCGTTCGTTCGATTATAGTTAGTTGTTTAACTATCCTTTTAAAGGACAAGTCCTAATATATATATATATTATATATTTATATAGTCATATGTATATATTATAGCCTTTTTAAATATATTAGTCAGTGTTTATAATTTAGGTATAATAATATATATGACGGATAAGAATTAGTACTATAGGTATGGTATTGCTCGCACAGTTTACAGTTACCTTTACGTGGCGTTTTAAGTGGTTCTATCGACTCGGGTGGTCTCCGCATAGGGGAGAGGTTAATTCCCCCGATGTTCGTCCTGAGGCCGAGTACGTGACTATTTGTCATCTTTGCGATTAATCTTGGGTAGTTCTTTATTAGTTAAAAGAATATACTGATAGTGAGCATTCAACTTGACGCTCTATTTGCCTAAATAAGCGAAAAAATCGGATACATCGTTCGTTCGATATATATCGTTAACATCCTTTTAAAGGGTACAAGTTCTATATATATATATATTTATATATATATGTGAGTATATATAAAAAAAAAAGTATCAATACGAAGAATATAGGTTATAGTTTAGAATTATATAATGAATGGAGAATGGAGTAAATGATTGTATGATAGGATTGCTATACTCACTATTCCTATTATTATGCGATAGGATATGTATATATAATGTATATTTTATATGAGTTTATGTGTGTATATCTATATACTAATAGCGTATATTATTATATATATTATATTAGTTGGTGTATGCAGTTCAAATTACCTTTTCTGGTAATCCGTGTTAAGTCGACGAGTCTTAGCACAAAGAAAGTACGTTGTAGGGGGCCCTACATGAGAGTTCACTTATATAGGCTTGGGAGTTCACTTCGAATACTTTAGTATATATTAAGAAAAGATTTTTATGACTCATAGGTTTATAGTATAATTATTATGTTTAAAATAGTTATAATAGGTATATTATATATATGAGTAGTTTGAAATAGTTAGTAAACGTATAGATAAGTTATTAGTTAATTAGGTTTATGGTTTATTTATAATGAGAGAGTGTAAGGAACAATCCTTACAGTTGTAGATTAAGTATATGTTAGATGTCGAGAGGCACGCTGGAAGCAAGGTGTTACATGTAATATAGTGTATATTTTAATTATATTTATATTTAAATATACCTTATATATTATAGATTATTAAGTTGGATGAGAAATAATGTTGGGGAAAATTGTTAGGAACGACTGCCAAAACGTTATCAATATAATGAGAAAGTATTCTATACTATAGTGTAAATGGCATGGAAAGATTTGCTGTACTATAATATATATATTAATAATATATAAATATATATGGTATATTATTATATATATGCAAATATATAATATAATCAGATACTATAATTGCTATTTATGAATGAAAGGGTTACATATATGATCTATATATATTATATTATTTACAGGTGCCGTATAGAGTCTTACATTGAGGTTGTATTTATTATAGTTTTACTATTATAGTTACTACTAGAGATTTATTTGATAATATATGTGTAGTATAGCGAGTGAGGACATATTATTGAGATATATATATTGTCAGTTTGATGAAAAATAAGAATTATAGAAGTACAATTCTTTATGTAGGTGTCTTACATACTGTATATGTAAGGAGGTAACAATATTAGGGAGCATATGCATATCTTTCGGAACATGAAGAATTAATAAAAATGTTATATTAAGGAAATGAAGCTGATTTTAATTAATAGAGAGTATGTTGTTTAGGTCGTGATAAAGAAAGTGTGTATAAAATGATAATAGTAAGAACAATAAAATGAAAAGTTTAATGTTTTGAAATTGACGTTTATATATATCGGTCACGTGGAAAAGGATTTACTAATTGTAGTAATGTAATATAGTATCGGATTGGTTAAGCGGAATATATATATGTATAGTTGGATAAAGTGGAGAGTGTTTTTTTATAGGGTTAGGTAATATTTCGGGCAACTCACCTCGACTCACTAATTATAAATACCTTAGTGGTGAGTAATATACTTATGGTGAATATAGAGAATCCGAATAGATAGAAAGTTGTGATAATTGAGTTCACACTATAGGTATGATAATAACTAGAAATTAGTTATACTTAGAGGATATATATATATATAGTAAGAATATAAATGTTAGTCAGAATGTGAGTTTGCAAGAGGCGAGAATAAAGGTGCATAATTTGTACCCTTTACTTATGTCACTATATATATAGCTGTATATTATATTTTATTATATAGGTTATTCAATGTATATCTGTACAAAATGATTTATATTAATTGTACACATTTAGTTTCAATTATTTTAATGGTAAGATAGTATGTCATTAATTTGATATTTATTTCAGCGTTCTTCTTATCACTAGGTTTAAGAAATGTTAATACATCTAAAGTAATTTCCGATTAATTCGTGGGAATATCACTCTCACACTCTCACAATTTATTTGACGGTGTAAAGATTTCACTGACTAGGGATCCCATGAAGCTTTAGTATATAAGGGTATAGGATTTATATCGTCTATTGTTTACGAGGCTTTCCACTAATTATAATGTATTATAGTATTAGATAGTGATTTGATAGTGACGGTTAAAGTATGGGCTTTTTACTTTTCGAACTTTGTCATTCTACTCACTCACTCTCCTATCTTGTTCATTTTACTTTCCGATTAGCTTGTAGCTAGATACTTCACTTTAACTTATACCCAAAATCTTGGGAAAATTAATTATATTGATAAGAAAAATAAAGAAATAAAAAGATAATATGACAAATCTTTTGAGTACTTAGTGATTCCTTGTCTATACAACGAGAATCCATTAGGTTATTTATGCATTGACTAATGCTCACAGCGTGAATTCGTCTAGGTTAGGTTGCATTTGCTATTGCAAGCGTGTTCAATGCATCGAAGCCTTTTGATCGTAATCGAACATACGCTCCTTTTAAGCTTCGTTATATTAATAAGTTGTGGTTAAGTAGACACAGATTTTAATATATATATATTATATATTATATATATATATTATAATATATAATTATATTAATATATTATATATAATATATTAATATTAATATATATATAAATATATATATATATTATTATAAATATATATATATATATATATATATATATATTATATATATATAATTATATATATATTTAATATGTGATTATAGTCATATATTCAAAAGGTCTTCGAAAAGCAGTAAGGATGCGATAAATAAAAAAATATTGAAATATGCTGATATGTATTTTATGTGTATCTTACTCTGTGCTTTTTACAGTGCGTCCTTTCTTATTAGTAGGAACACAACTGAAAAGACTACTATACACAATTTCGAGTAGATAATGAAGGGGGGGTAAGGTGCTGGTATTCTCACTAATTATCAATCTAAAGGTTTAAAATAAGAAATAATTTAGGCAATAGTCATAAGTTTTCTATTGTCAACTCGGCTTGAGTCAACTAGCTTTGTGCTCTTATACAGCTGGCTTCTAGAAGAATATGACGTCGAAAAGAAAGCCCCCTAAGCCTTATTTTCATGCAGTATTCTTCGCATAGAATCTCACGCCTCTATGGCGAGCATTTGCGGCGCCAAAGCTTGATGTATACCCTATATATATATATATATTATTAAGTGTATTATAAGTATATATATGAGGAGGAGCTCTAGTCCCAGACAGTATATATTCCACTCATTATGATGCCTAAAATTTTGGGCACTTTACATTTTTTGATGATCCTCCTATATACTCATCACTCTATATTGTAATATCTTAGTCTCACCAAAATAGTAAGGCGTATTATTGCATTACCCCTGGTACTCCCAGGTGGGCCAAATCCATGCCCCCAATCAAAATTAACCCCGCTCATTTATTCTTCCTTGTCAATATAGCATTACATATTCTCGCCTCTGCCAAACTCAACATTTTATTCCTTATCAGACTAATTCTGTATATATCATACCGACTTTACATCTCCACTTTCTCTACTAGGTATTATAATCTCTTCACAGCCTGATTGGTTATAATATATCCTTAAACATTAACTCTATCCACTATATATTATATACATATTATAGCCGTGCTATAACCAACTAAGTACTTTCATTATCATCCTTTCTAACATGACCAAACCATTCTCAACATAACTTTTATATAGTTCTCTCATTTACTCACCCTTTCTCATACACACCATTCACCATCTCTAATTACGTTTCATTCCCACTTTATTAATTCTTTATTTATTCATACATTCACTACACCTAATATGCCTCTAAGATTGTCCATCTGAAACACATTGAATCATTTAGATCTATTTATACATTCTATATTCAGGACATTAGTACTCACTACCATACAAAAACAGGTAACAACATTACCTCATGTAATATTATATATTATTTATTATAAATAATATATATATTATATTATATTATATATATATATATATATATATATATTATATATATTTATAATATATTAATTATATATATATATATATAATATTATATATATTAATTATATTAGTATATATATAATATATATATATATATTATATAATAATAATATATATATATATAATATATTAATATATAGTATATATTAATTGTAACGGTATTTACTATAGTTATATTAATGAGTAAAAAGATAAAAAATTCTTGGATGTTTTCATTCTGTTTGCTATATTGCATTCTTGATTTTGGTTTAATAAATATCTAGCTTTAGGATCAATGTAAACGATGGTCAGCATCACTTCAATTTTATTAGGATATCTTCTCGCCTTTTCATCGATGTTTTGATGCCATCAGCCATGATACTACTGCCTTCTAACTGTGAAAGTCAATAAATCAAATACATTTACCCTTTTAAAAACTAACAGTTAAGTCTTCAATCTCAATTTTCTTTGTTGCGATATATGGCTGAAATAGCAAATACAGTATGTTTATCAGTCCCTAACTTGGTCCCACATTACATCTGATAGGGTCACTTCAGGATTTACCATATCTTAGGTTCACCTAATATTATATAATGCGACCTAATCAAAAGAATTTTTTTGGTACTAGTTAGAAATATAATTCCTCTATAAACACCATAATAATTAATATACTTATTATAATATAGTATCCTTTCTAGAGATACAAAAAAGGTAGTGAGAGTAATATCATATAATAGATAATAGATATATATTGAGTATATATAAGTATATATAATAGTTCATGATAATAAATTAAAGTATATATATAGAAGATATATATGCTACAACTAATATAATAGCTTATCATCTATATATGGTAGTATTACCAGAAGCGTGTACGTAGTAATATAATATTACTAACCTATATAATAAAATATATATCTCTTATAAAACCAAATATATTGACTGGCTTTTTATATGTAGTACCTATATGCTAGATATAACTATGGGAATATAGGATATAATAGTATTATAAAAGATTATATATATAATATTAATTAAACGATTAAATACTTTAATAAAAATTATTTTCAACAATATCAGTATGAACATATTAAGTAGATAATTATATAACTATATATATATATTAGTATAACAATAATATTACTATAGTAATATATAAGTATATAACTATATAATATATATATATAATAGTATAATTTGTATATATATATATAGTTACGATACTATGATTGGGAGGGTTGGACTCGTCCGGCTGATAGACGCGAAGGTGCCGCCAATTTAGAGTCTGTAGATGCTAGATGATGCAGTTCGAGGAGAGGAGGAGAGCACTCGAGCATACAGGAAGGAGAGTAGAGAGTGGTTCAGTGCGGTACTGCACTGATGAGAGCTCGGGAGAGACAGACTCAGTCCGCCAGCGTCAGGATCTGCCTATACGCTATAACTAGAGAGGACAGGCATCCACGGAAACGCGTGTACCGTGAATAGTAGAGAATACGAGGACCGAGGGTATATATATAGGATCATATGTCTGTAATATAGCAGATCAGATTGGCGTATATAGTCAGTCACAGAAGAATGTGCGAGGCTATCGCAGGGAAGCGCACAATTTATGTCAGCGAGCTATGTATGATGTGCATCAGCAAGATGAACATTTTGCACTAGAGGGGAGTAAAGTTTTTGTACAATAAGGATAAATAATTAACAAAATAACACGAGATTAGAACGGCCTTAACTGCATGATATAAAAATTTTTGAAACATTTTTTTTATCCTTTCCTTTCCATACAATTTTTGCTTTAAGCGTTAAGTTATAATGAATCATAAATTTTATGAAACGTGTCAGCCACTCAAATTTCAGATAAAATGTATTGTCAGTAAAACATAAATGATGAATAAAATAATATAACATTGGTCCCCATCCCAGCATCGAAAGTCTAAACAAGTATATATATTATAATATAATCCATATATATATAGTATATATATAGATATATATATATCGCATAGATAGTATATATATATCATATTATATATATATATATATATATCATATATATATATAATATATATATAACTTATATATAATATTATACATATCATCGTAATACTATATAATAGGATAAGGCTAAGTAATATATTTAGACGATATACGATTATTTAAAAATTATTTTGAATATTTCCCACAACGAGGAAGAACTACTAGGAAAGTAATTATCCGGTTATTCGGCCGGATAACAATGATATACGCGGCGGAATACCGGATAGTCAAAACTTGGCCGGATAGGCCGGATCGTTGCCCAGGATATCCGGTCAGCATCCTAAATTATTATTATATATTATTAGTTATATTAATTATTATATAATTATATATTATTATTAACTTATCGTAATTATATATTATTATTAATTAATATATTATTATTTTAGACAATTTTATATCAGCTTCTATTTAATGTGAGATTTACAAGCCTGTTCTCGCAATTTTTTCTAAATGTAATCAACAGCGCTTTCTAGGTGATTGATTTTTAAAGGAACTATTCTTGCAATAAAATAGAACATTAACGCTTTCTTGCAACTTTTAATCTAATATTTCGCCTGGCCAACTTCAGGCATCATCGGAAACGAGTTCAAGACTAATTTAATAAAATTGATGAAACAAAATAAATGTTATTTAAATATAAGAATGTGATTGGAACAATATTAAAGGTTTTATAACTAACGTAAAGTATAAACAGCTCTGCCCGTATATACGAATATAGTGAATTGGGGTCTTTCCATCTCTGCATAAAAAAATGGTCATTTCAAACATTTTTAACTTACATCTCGCAAGTTTCAAAATGTGATTTAGACTTGTGCTTTTTGATTAACGAGAGACCTCAGCCCAGCCCCAAATTCAAGTAGCAAAATTCTCCCCGCTCGGTGGTAAGATGTTCAAAATTAGAATGTCGAGAATCTGGGTTTGGGAGTTCCCATGTATTCGTTCTTCCAAGTGTTCAAGAGATCTTGTCACTGAAGGCTCGTATCTAATTTTGTGAGACCGCGAGGTTTGAAGGAATTAGTAGTATACCGATGTAAGAGGCATGTACAGCCATCTTTATTACAGTTAAATTGGTATTACGCTACATGAATCACATTCTTCTTAGTACCCACCTAAGCTCTTTGCAGAAAACATAGAAAGAAAAGTTTTCAATGGCTTGGTAGTAACATCTAAGTTTTATTTCTTTGGTTTTTAGGTCTGGTAATGATAATTAATACTGAACTATTTTACTTTAACACTGATATTTTCAATAATTAAATGGATTATTGTTTGCGATCTAAACAAAGAAAAAAAAGTCTAAGCTAGTCCTTCTTTATCTATCTACTTTTTTCTTGCGACAATAAACTCTTATTTATAAAAGTATTTAAATGATTTTATCTAGTAGATATTGAGGAACAAGTTTATTATTGTAAAATCATGAAAATAATAATAACTTTCCCCAATATCTAACCACCGAGGAGGGTGTCCCTCACTATAGGGTATAATAATCTTGAGCACTTCGCGTCTTATCAGTGTGGGGACGGCTAAAGTTTTGTCTCATCTTAGGAACTGGACGCTGAGTTCCGGAGCTTTTTCGAGGGGTCTGATTTCGTGAGGGGGGTATATAACTCTGGGCGTGTGATATATCGCAGGTCTCTCTCTCTCTCTCTCTCGTCTCTCTCTCTCGTTCTCTCTCTCTCTTCTCATTCTCTCTCTCTCTCTCTCTCTCTCCTCTCATCTCTCTCTCTCTCCTCCTCTCATCTCATCTCCTCATCTCTCATCTCTCTCTCTCTCTCTTCTCTCTTCCCTCGTCTCTCTCATCTCTCTCCTTCTCTCGTCTCTCTTCTCTCTCCTCTCGCTCTCTCTCCTCTCTCTCTCTCTTCTTCATCTCATCTCTCTCTCTCTTCTCCTCTCTCTCTCTCGTCTCTCTCTCTCTTCTTGCTCGTCTCGTCTCTCTTCTTCACATCTCATCTCTCTCCTCTCCTTCGTCTCGTCTCTCATCATCTCGGTTCCGATCCACGTC
>JABUQX010006446.1:0-31941 GCA_015478945.1 Trachelipus rathkii | reverse complement strand
TAGAAAAGTAATTTTATTTGATGTACTTACATAAATATACACCTGTATGTGTAGTAGAATAGGTTTACACATGTTACATATTGTTGGACTCTGTCATGGACTCTGCTGAATTTGATAGAATCCCTGAGTATTCAAAGTCCCAGACAGAGTCTGGAATTCATTCTTTTGAATTAAATGATATTTGAAGCTTAAAAAAAGGTACTGTAGCTTCCTGCTTGAATATAAGTTAGATATGTCAAACACTTAACCATTTTGACTAAAAATAATAATAATATTATTATTATTATTATTATTATTATTATTATTATTATTATTATTATTATTATTATTATTATTATTATTATTATTATTATTATTATTATTATTATTATTATTATTATTATTATTATTATTATTATTAATATTATTATTATTCAGGTTGATGCAGAGTTTCTACGTTCTTTGAAATCTATTTTAAAAGTGATAATCCCTGGTTTTTACACTGCAGAAACATTTTACCTCTTCATGGTTGCTTTCTTTCTAGTATCGAGAAGTCTTTCGAGCTATTAGGTATGAATCAGCAATGGCGAACGCTTATTGAGAGGCTAATGTTACCTAATATTATAATTTGATTCAGAGTGAAGTTTTATTTCATGTTCTTCAAGTTCAGTTGAATAAAATAGATTAACTTGGCGTCTCATTTTATATTAATATTCCTTTACAGTGTTTTAAGTATTTTTATTGGATAGTTAAAAATATGTATTCAATTAGTTATCATCGTTTAATTTTATCAAAGTAATGTTTTTTTTTTCCAAAATTTTTTTTTTATGTAACACCAAGTACAAAACAAAACAAGTACAAAAGTAATAATTGCTTCTTTCATTAGATAATATTTTGTTTTCTTTTTTCCAGTGCCATTATAACAGGAAATGTAAAAGACTTCAGGAGGTACTTGGGGAATTTTTTCTTGGCTATGCCAACTGTAAGTTGATGGACCAGAATCAGTTTACAATATAATATATATATATATATTATATATCATATATATATATATATATTAATATATATATAGTATATATATATATATAATATAATATATATGTTTATAATATATATACATATACCTATATAATATATCTATACTTATATATATATATAGTTATATATCAAAATATTATATAATACCTAGTATATATATATATATATATATATATATATATATATATATTAAATTCATCATGATCAACAACTTCCTCCTCCTTTCCCCATATTGGGGGTGAGATGCGCAACATACACCGGAAACAGAAAAGTAGTAGAACATGACCTAAGTCGTAACTTAAGCCCACACTCCATACCATCCCTTCATACTCTTGAATGAGAGCTCGTTGCAGTAAATAAAAAAATCCGCAGTAGTGATTCACAAGACTGCCGCGGACCCTTACTGTGATATCTTGTCAATGTGGGGCTCAGCCCTTTTGGCAAGGCCCGCAACCATACATTACCACAAAATTGCACCATTCACTCCTATAATGAACCTTTTTTCTCGTCTCTGCCACACTTACATTCCTTTCCATCAGACATTCCTTTACTGACTTAATCCACTTTTTCTTCAGTCTCCCAGCACACTCACCACTATACATCCGCTTAACCAACCGACTAACATCCATCCTTTTCAAATGACCAAACCATCTTAATACACATTCGTTTATTCTCATTTGCGCCCTTCTTCAAGACTTAGTCCTCAAGATTTAGTCCCTTTGGTATCCACTAAGGATTTAATTGCACCAGTCACTTTTCTACCATTCACAACTTTTTTACTACACTCTTCATCATCCGTAATCTTTTCATCTAATATGTATCCCAAATATTTAAATTCAGATACTTGCTCCAATTGCTCACCATCCAACTTGACTTCACACTGTGGGCTATCCTCACCCACTACCATCACCTTACTATTATCTACATTTACTTTTAAACCCCCCTTCTTTTACACACCCTACCAAACCCCTCCACCAATCCTCACAAACTTTCTTCAAATTCGCCACACAAAACCAAATCATCTTCTTACAATAAGTAGGATATCCTACACTCTAGTCCATTTTCCATTAGTCTAACACCTTCCCCTATCACCCCTACTTTCAACTTTTTCATCACCCCATCTATATGCAATTTAAATAACCAAGGAGGCGTAACACATATCTGCCTCACTCCACTATCAACGTATATATATAGTGACTTTCCAACTGATCGGTTCACTACATACTTTTGATCCATGTCAGAAGCCTACCACCAACACTATATATCACTTAGACCTGCCACAGAGTTTCCCGATTAATCATGTCATATGTTTGTTTACACATCCATAGAACCTAAATACAATTTATTCTTCTTCTTCTCTCATTTTCCTCAGCATTTTTGTAATGTGATAATTGGGATCTATACGTCCCTACCCACTTCTCCATTCATGAATCCTTTGTTCTTCAAACAATCACTCCCTATGGTCACTGGACGTCACTCTTTCCAACCTATAGTTCCTACAGGTCTCCCTTATCCCCATTACTCTATTACAAGTAGTAGCGGATACTCATCTCCTTCAATCCTTCGGATCTATACCCCTCACATAAATTTCTTTGTTTACACCAACTCTCCATATCCATTAAAGCCACAAATCTTTGCCTCCATTTTTGCATCATTGAACCGGGTAATTCCATCTATCCCTGCTTGAGTGTTTACCATTCTTCAAAACTTTGCTCCCGCACTCTCTGATTGCCTTCCCCCACCCCCATAATAGTTAATTTCTTCTTAGCACCATGTCCAAGCCCACACCACACACACATTCACTCCATCTACTCTTCATTTACTTGGCTAAGTTGATGCAGATTTGGAAAGTTATTCTATGCCAGCATACTTCCTTACACCCGAGTTTGCATCAGTCAGGAAAGTACCATTCATATTAATGCGTATTCTTCTGAATATTCCCTTGTACTCTCTTTCTTAAAGTTTCGTAATTCCTTCAAGAAGAGCTTCTATTCCCTTGTAATCAGAATTCTCCTTCTTTTCCCAAAATTGATCGTTTGGTCTGAACGAATATTTAAGACATTCTAGTCCTTTCCCTTTTTCCTTCTTTCGTACTATATATTATGCAATAACACTTTTTTTTCGAGACCTTATCATTGGCTTTTAGCATTTAATCACGCCTCTTTTTTTTTTTACCCAACGGCTATGCATCACCTCTTACACTCCACCACCGCACTATTGACATTCCTTACTTACCTACTTTAGTCCACAGTCCACATTCTTCTCTTGCACTCACATCAAAAGGCTTCCTCATCTTGAGTTCAGATTAGCTTCAGTTTCACCTTGTTCACAGTCAACTGATTTACTCCCCCCACCCCAATTAAAACCCCCCCACCCCCCCCTCCGCTCCTCAGGCTTACTTGCTCGACATACTTTCCTTATGCAGCTTTGACTTCAGCTTAACTTCCTCACTCTAATACTGCTCAACTTTTTTCTTATCACTTGTGGCCATCTCTTCCATAACCCCCCCACTAACCTTAACGCTCCGCCCACTACACGTAGAGTACACTATGCATCGATGCTGCGATATCCAATCCTAAACCCCGTGTGACGTGATTTAACTGTCTCATCACAACCATCGTCGCGCAACATCTTCACCAACACACCAACCAAAGCCATACTTTTCACTTCAATACAATCTCACCCTACCCCCAGACTCTGCGCCTATCTTATCGACATACTCTTGTTGCCCCAAGGCAATGTATTACAGTACCACATCATTGACCTCTCTCTCGCTCAGCAGATATCAAATCCAGCCTTCCTACGCATTCTCATCTTCACTCCCGCCATATCCAAATGGCACCTGTCTATACCCACCCCCTTTTTTCGATCACCTATCCACCCATTAAATCGCCCAACACAATCAATTAAAACAGCCCTAACTCACCCCATCCAAAACATCATTTCAGATTATCCCCAGAAAGTCATACTCTCAACATCACCCTCAAATGGACCATTAACTATAACACAACCATACATACCTTGATCTTTTCAAACTCTAATTTAAATGCATCTACGAATTCTAGTACGTCGCAACAACAAAAAATCCATCAGAGACCTACTCAACCTTCCACAGGTGCGAATTCAGTCAGTGAATCGAATCTCCCTCATCTCCCTCCTATTACTACTCCTCACCAAGTCGCTAGAACCAACCAACACACAACATCTTCTACACCAGCACCACTCGCTCTTCATCCAACTTCCCTGTCATCTTTGTACCGGTGCACAGCAAGCAAATTCTAATATTGCCACTTCGCGTGAGGAGAGCACAAGTCCAATCATCTTTACGTCGTCTCGTGTCCTACCACATTATATTCGTCCAACATGTCCACGCTATCCAGGACGATTCATACATCAGATTCCGCTGCAGAGACTAGAAGGCTCGCTCTCAAGCGCGTGCATCAAGCTGCTACTATCTCCGCAGGCCTGCCATTCAGCATTCAATGTCAAGATGAAGTGGTAATGGCGTAAGCCGTTTAAACCCAACGTATCACTCCCCTTTAGTCCATCTTTTCTCACGACACGCAGAAACATACGGGTAGTGGAGATTCTTTCTCCACCACACAGTCCATTCTACATATAGTATTATTAGCTGTTCTTCATGGTCTATTTATTTTCTATTAGATTATTATTATTATTATTATTGATATCAATTATTATTATTATTATTATTAATATTCATTATTTTAAACATTAATTTTATATTAATTTAGTATTATATTATATATTATTATTTATTATTTATCTATTTATGTATTTATCTTATTTCATTATTATTATTAACTTGACTTATTATTCATTATTATTATCTATCCTTCAGTATTCTATTATCCATTATCCTATATTATCATTAATTATTATTAGTCATTATTATTTCGATTATTATTGGAGCTGTATCTTAAGTAATAGAATGGTATATGTTTAATATCTACCGGACTCCCCGGAGTATTAGGCAGTCGGATCAATATTCTTCGTCCCGACATCCCCACATCCTCGGCTAACATTTAAACCAGCTGACAGTTACCTCAAAACAGTACCTCACAATATTATGCAATCTACATTGCTACTTCAGCAGGCATTTATAGACCCTCAGTCCATGGTAGTTACCTTAAGCTATTAAATATCTTCCTCGATATGCCCATAGAACGATGAATTATTTTGGTATAAACTACAATTATAGGTATGGAAGACTTTTAAATTAACCAGGTAGTCTTACTTCCTATTACCTATGGTAAACACCGTTTCTTCAATTTTTTCTCTTCCAGACTTTCCAGCGTTCTTTGGTGCCCAGCCTGCCGGCATCGCGCGATGCCAACAGATATTCATAATACAGCGTCATATCCAGTCATTCGAATAAACACCTTAAATTAAGATTTTCCGTACTCGACTCTCAAATCATTTATATAACAGTTATCTTAAGTAAGCCAAGGTTAATACTCGTTTTCTCTGTATCTAATTAATAATTTAATTAACTTTACCATAGCACTAAAAACCACAAAAATAGAGAGCGGGATCCTAATTACTTAGCATCTCATTTTTCATATGAAAAAACTCAACATCAAGAGAACTGCATCACATATCGTACATCACTTTGTTTTTTTAAAAAGTACTTTCACCATGCAATCGTTTATACTACATGTAATGTTAATATGTCTTCAAGAGAAAAAATTTCTTTAACAGTAAAATACTTTACAAAAACAATTATTTATTACTCAAGAAATAAATCTATTTATCATTACACTTTTGAACTATACAACACCTTTAAGACTTATTTATAATATACTTATATAATAAATAATAATAAATAGTTATATTAATAACTATATATACTATACTGATACTATATTGCTATAATATATATATATTATACTATATATATATAATATACCTATTCATACATACCTTACAGATATACTATATATAATGATCATATATACATACTACTATAATACCCCGGTCTATATATAATCGAATATATATATATTATATGAATCTATGGGTACATGGAAATGTCAGAGGAATAATGTGCAGGAGAAGAGGAGAGAGTGATGGATGTATTTAGGAAGGGCAAATTGATTTGCTTCGCTGTGCACTGACAACAAAGATGACAACGGAAACGATGAAATAGGAGTGGTGTGTGGTGAAATGTATGTGGCTGGTGTGGAAATGAATCGAGAGAGGGAGAGCAAGGAGTTGCAATTTGATGCAGATGACTCGTGTGGTACAAACATATCGGCTAGACCTTTGTGCTGTGCCCTGAGTCCTCAGAACTTCTAATGTTAACATTGTAAGTTTGAACAAGGTCAATGTATGTGTGGCTTATTGGACGTATGGCTCCATTCTGAAAGAAACGCTTCGAAGGAGAGTACGACTTTTTATTGGAGCGTAATCTGAATAGACTGCTCTGGCATGGTGAGTAGGAGCTTCAGATTGAGTGTGTTGGGGGGCCCTGAATGGTTGGATAGGTGATCAAAAAAGGCAGATGTCTCTATAAAACACGGTGCGTCTTTGGGGTGCGGTCCGATGAAAATAGAATGGTGAGGAAGTGATTGATTTCTGCATGAAGAGCAGAGGTACTGTTATAGTACAATATCTTCTTTAAACACAACTGAGCTCATCGATAAGCATATACTAGAGTGCGATAATGTTAGTAGAGATACTGGATATCAGAAGTAAAAATTATGAGTTGACTGTTGTGTTGCGGATTGAAGAAACAGATGATGAAGTATTGTGTTGCGATCTGTTAACTCAGTTGAGGCGGTTTAGGATGGATGTATCGGATCATTATATCCTCCGTTCTATGTCCAAATTAAGTTTTAGTGCGGGCTTGGATGGAGAGAAGGGTGATACGAAACGGAAGTAGGTAAAGAATTAAGACGTGAGAAGTTAATGTGGAACAAGACAATAAGGCATAGAGTACTGTAAGAAGCGCTCGCTAGTGAAACGGTGAATTGTGAACGACCAAGTTGAACTGACGACAAATCTGGGGCAACCATGAAGCGACAGCAATTGTTAGTAGCTGCAAAAAGCATTTTTGAAGTTTTAAAGTAAAGAGCAAAAATAAAACATTAGGGAAACTATTGGAATTGTGCTACATGAAAGATGGTGATAGAAACAATAGGTTTAATAAGAAAGAAGCGTGCCGATCGTTTGAATCGTCACTAAAAGCAAATGATGAAGGCTCGAAAACAAACGAGATGCTTGGAATTAATAAGCGATGGAAAAAAAAATACTAGAAAGTGCACTACGTAGGAGAAAAACAACCGAGGTAAATGAACGTTGGAAGGGTGGACATGAATGGGGACTTCACAAGAATAGGAAGCCTCTTAAAGGAAGCAAGCGAAAGGGTAAGAATGAGAACAATAAGGGGAATCTGCTTTAGAATACATTAATAGGGATGGTCGCTTTTGTCTAACTAATGAAATAAGATCGTGAGGGGAGCGTGAAAAGAACACCCTTCTTCAAAACTCTGCACAATATTAACAGTAATGAAGACGTGATAGTGAATTTGTGTGGGGTTTGAGGGTTTGATGCTGCAAGAAGAAATAGGTATTTTGGGGATGAGGTTATTAGTACTAGGCCGGAAGCCTTAATTCTGCTTAGAATAATGAAAGTTGAAGAATGGTAAATATCTGCAGGCTATAGCATGGAACGAAACGAAAACTTACGGGCGGTGAACGATGATTCAAGAACGTGAGGTGAGATGGTGATTGATTGGCATTTAAAAGTTGCTCGGTTAATAAAGCGTTATGGACGAGTGACACGTTCCAACGGATTGGAGGAGAGCAAGTAATAGTTACCCTTATATAAGGTAAGGAGAAAAAGATGAAACTGTAGGAAAATAACTAGGGGAATAAGTATTATTGAAGTGTGTGTAAGGGAAGGTATATCTGCGGTATTTTCGGTCGAAAGAGTCACGTCGAGAGACTGAAGGACTCCATTGGTGCAAGAACAAAGGTTGCCGTTTATCAGCTGGATCTAGAGGATGTTGGGATCAAATCTTACATTGAAACAATGATTGAGAAAAGAAGCGAAGAAGAAGAATCAAATTGTATTTGGTTTTATGGATTTGACACAACAGGCGTATGATAGAGTAATAGGGAAGGCTTATATCAGGCACGGTGATTAGTCGATATATGGGTGCGTTGGTGGTAGGCTATTCTGAATGGGAACAAAAGTATGTTTATGACGAAAGTGAAGCGTGTGTAAGAATAAATGGTGTACAAAGTGATGATTAGCTTAGGATTAATAGCGGAGTGAGACAAGGTGGTATGGGTTATGTCTCCTTGGTATTCATATGTATACTAGTGTTGTAAGACATATAATATATTATAAGTAGTATATATAATATATATATACTATATATAAATATAAACGTATCTATATATCTATATTATAATACAATATATACTATATATAATATTTAGTATATACTAGTATATGATATACGTATATTCTAGGTAGCTATATACTACGTAGATATATCAAGTTTATACTCATCCGAAGGATATTCAAATTCAGGTAATACCGATTTCTCTCTTCCTGCAGAGGAGTTAGCGGCGACTAGTAAAGATGAGCAACTTATACAATCGTATCAGTAGATTCCAGTCAATTTGTTGACTCAAAAGACGTCGAGAGAATTTAGCTGCGAGTTGTGTTGACTTATACTCACGAAGAATAAGATCAATTCCACGATTAACATCGAGTAACATCCTCAGACGAACTTGCTGCCCGGGCGCGCGCGTGCGCTAGCGAATGTGGCAGCATATAACACGCTAACTCTCCTCACGTTTCTAGATAGCCGCGCCCCATTAGCTTCTACCACTACATCCGTCAGGCTCTTCTAAAAACTATACTCACAACTTACAGTAAAGTTTTATACAACGGCGCTAAAAAACTAAAAGTGGATGAACCTGCTTCAGCAACTGGGTTAAAAATAGTATTCGGAATCTTTCAATCTTCCTACTAGGCTAAACTCTTAGTAATTTAACTTGGTTGGAAATAAAATACTGAGCCAAAGAACCGAACTCCACGCTACAAGGAGAAAGGGTTACAATTACACGTACCGCTCAATATAACCTGACATAACGTAATAGTTGACACGCGTATTCTAGATATACCCACCTAATATAATAAAGTAATTGATGAACTATTTTTTATTTTCTCAACGGGCTCCTCGGCAATCTACCATGCATGCTACATGCTCCTCTCTGGATTTCTTTTAACAAACTTGAGGAAGCCCATCAGCCGGATGACAGCAGGGGAACAACGTCTTGAAGGAGAGTTTCGCTTTGTGAATTCAAGACTAATCACAAATTCTGAAGAAATCGCATTTTACAATGGAAACAGGAGAGAAAGACTTAATATCGAGTCGTCTTTTTCGAGATTGGTGAGTGGATCTAAATTCTCTGAGTAGACTTTTTCTTTTCTTTCATCTCTGAAAATTTCCTAAAGTCTTATATAATTTTTAAAAACATTTTTTTATGTTTTTTAATTACATTATTAAATTTACACATTTGCATATATGTTTTCAGTAATATTTTTTCCTAAGCTACTTTATTTAATCGCTAGGAAATTTTTATTCTTTCTTATTTTTCATAGGTTAATCATCTTGAAAAGCTAATGAACTTTAGATGCAATATGGGTTTCATGGATAATATCATTGCCAAATGTAAGTCATTATTGAGAGTAATGGCTTAATATATTGTGAAAAATATCTTACTGCGTTTTTATTTCATTTTTAAGATATTAATTAAATGATTCAGCACACTTCACAACGAAAATTACTAGCTGTCTTATTATATATCATCATCATATTCCTCCTCTCCCTAGATTGGGGGTGAGGTGCGCAACATACACCGGAAGCAAAAGTAGTATAAGAACACGACGCAAGTCGAAAGGAAATCTCCCCTTCCTACCATTCCCTCCATACCCTTAAGTGAGAACTCGTCGCAGTCAAAAAAAAATCCACCCTAGAGCTTCACAAGACCCCGACGACCCCTCACTGTGGTGGTATCTCGTCAATGTAAGGTTTATTCCTTGGATATGGTCCACAACCATACCCCTTCGCGAAACCACGCCATTCCCTCCTATTATGCAAATTCCTTTCTTTCAGACATTCATTTACTGACTCATTCCACTTTTTCATTGGTCTCTCAACCGGTTGATTCACAGCACACTCACCACTACACAGTCGCTTAACCAACGACTATCATCCATCCTCTCTATATGACCAAACTACCTTAATACACTCACGTTTATTCTCTCATTTGCTCCTTTCTTTACACTACACAACTTCCTAACACGTTCATTCCTCATTTTATCAATGATCTATAGCTTTTATTAGATGGTGAGCAACTGGTGCGCGCTCGCGGGATACCTGGTACTGGACTAGGCAAATGTCGTGAGTTTTAACATTTAGATAATTGTTTGGCGGAAACGAACAGCATGACTGTAGAGGCTTAGTAGGAAAGTTGTGAATTGAATAGGAGTGGCTGGTGCAATTATATCTTTCGTGAATGTAAAGGGAATAAGTCTCAGTGTCTGGGGGGTTTTGCATGAGGGTATGTTGTTACCTTTCCCATGTTAATGTATAGTAGTGAAACTATGGTCTGGAATAAGAGGCATAGATCTATAGTACAATGTGTTCAGATGGACAATCTTAGGGACGTGTTGGGTGTGAGAAGAATTGATAAAATGAGGAATGGACGCATTACTGAATTGTGTGGTGTAAAGAAAGGAGCAAATAAGAGAAATAAACGAGAGTACATGTGAGATGCGTTTGGTATTGGATAAGATTGGAAGACAATGTAATAACGTGAACTGTGCATGAATAAAAGTGTCCACTTGATAGGCAAAATAAAAAGTGGTTGAATCAATAAAGGAATGCCTGAAGGAGAGGAATGCGAGTTTGGCAGAGGGGAGAAGAAAGTAAAATAGGAGTGAATGGAGGGGTTTTGTGAGGGGATATGGTTGTGGGCCTGACCCAGGAAATGAGCCCCACATTGACCATAAACAGAAGCTAGAAGAAACTTTCATATATAAAAAAATAAAGCTAGTTTTAGGTCATTTACTTCTCTTATAAAACATTTAGAAAATAATTGGTTAGCATGAAAAATAATAATTTATAAGTTTAACAAATGTTAACATTAAAATAACATTGGATTAATGTAAATCATGTTTTTAGCAGTAATATCAAAATAAGGTTACATATGACTTTTTTTTACTATTAATAATATAAGTATTGCATTAACTATTTTTTTTAATTAGAACTGTTAGAATTATGAATAAGTTTTCATTTTAGTAGAGCTAGCCCTTGCATAATCTCTGTTACAAAGAGGTTTTAACTGGAAAGTTTATTACATCATGGATGGAAAATCATAAACCTTTGTATGAACCATGATGATATTATGCTGATGTGATGACAAGGGTCTATGTTCTAGATAACAAAATAGTTACATGGTTTATACTGTATAACAGTGGTACAATCTTCCTTGAGGAAGTTAGCATCCAAAGAGTGGTCAGCAACAAAACCAAGAATAAAACAAATGAAAGGAAAGTGCTTTTGATGCTTCAGAACCATCGACTGAAATTTTCAAAGGATGTTAGCAGGAATCTTTGTAAATAAAAAAAACAGAGAGGATTAGAAGAAAAACTCCCAACCTCTTACTTGAAATAGCCAAATTTCTTTTAAATAAGTTGCCTCTAAGCGAAAATAAAGTTAAAATTTGCATCTTAGGGTGGCACAAACAAAAAAAAACTTTACTATAAATATGGGATATACAATTAAACAGTTTAATAGATTAATCTGATGTCCAACACATCAGAAATATTTAAAATATTTGCCATTATACCCTATTTAAAATTTATTTTGCTAATTTATATTTCTTGGTTGACAAGTTTAATATCATTGAATTATTTTATTGCATTGTTTTAAGTTTCTTGATATAAGTTTTATCTTGACATTGTAAATTGTGATTATAATGCAAGGTAATATAAACATATATTTAACTGTGTAGAATTACAGAATTACTTTATATTTGTGTCATAGAATGCATAATTATAACACCTTTTTCGGTATATAATTTAAAACAATTTCTCAAAAAAAAGGAAGAACATTTCCAGACAGTTGCACTGTAAAAAATTTAATACTCTGATAGTAAAACTTATAAACTATATATTTAATATTTGTATTTTTTTTAGCCTGGAGAAAAAACACTGGCAGAACCGAACATTGAATCAAATAATTTAGCTAAAGAGAATCAACAAACTGACATTTCAAGGCCTGAGAATTGCTCAAAAGGTATGTACAGTGTACTTTTTTCTTTCTAAAGCAGTTATTTTATAGCCAAACTATATTCCGTGGGTTTAATATATTTCAATTAAATTTAATATTTATGTAATAGTAAAATTTAGCTAAAATAAAACTGAAACTTTTGTCGTATTCTGTGTAGTTACTTGCTGCTCGTAATCACCTTTGTTTTGCGTATAGTAATTAAAAAAAGAAAAAGAAAAAAAAAGAAATTCGTCACCTCTATACATTGTAGAAAGAAAAAGAAATTATGAGAACTTATTTGATTACATATTTCAAGTCCTAAGATTTGATTTGTGGAGTTTCTTTTAATTAAAATGTTTGCTTAATGGAGTAACTTTGTCATGGTGTAGGATTGCTGGTATGTGTATTTTATGTTTACGCTAAGAACAGAGATAGATTTCTCTTGAAGATTCTATAGCTATTAAGATGGATAATTTGATGCTATAAGGATTTTGGATTACTGTAAATTTTAACCATAAGAGTGCTGTATATTTTATCAGTAAAGAAAATACTGATTAAGAACTACTACCAGTTTACTAGTAACATTCTAACTTACAATTTAGATTAAGTGTTATTAATTTTATTTCAGTTGAAAGATTATCTTATTAAGGGAAATTTGCTCATACTATATTCAGAAAAATAAATAAATATATAAAACTAATGAACTTTCTGACAAGCTTCTCTCATATATTCCTCATGTGAGAACATGTCTCCTCAATCTCTTATTGTGTGAAACTTTGTTTTTTTGTCTTTATTATTATTATTATTATTATTATTATTATTATTATTATTATTATTATTATTATTATTATTATTATTATTATTATTATTATTATTATTTCAGAGAAATTTGAAACATACGAAGATCATCTGTATCTGAAGATTATTAATAGAAATTATGGTAGTATAAATTGTTGCACATTTTTCTGCATATAATAATTATTATTATTATTATTATTATTATTATTATTATTATTATTATTATTATTATTATTATTATTATTATTATTATTATTATTATTATTATTATTAGAATTGCGTTGCTTCAAGGAAATAAAAAATGGAGAGAATAACGGATGCATTTTGATTTCCTTAACTAACATTCTCCAATCTAAATCATTCTAAATTGATCTAAAGAAGTTTCCCAAAATTTAATAGTTTTTTAGTAAGTTTAGAAGGAACTTCTTCAAGTTTTTTAATTTAATGAAATCGATTTTTTAAAGCGATATACAACATTTTTTTTTCTCTTTAATTTTGAAGTTTTATGTAAACAAATTTAATGTATCCAATAAATTCTTGGCAAATGAAAATGGAAGTTACCGGTTAATGGTGGCAATATTTAAGCTTTAAGCAGAAACATAGGTGGATAATGTGGAGAAGTGGAAAGTGAATTGTGGAGAGAAATAAATACTGAAGAGGAAAGAGGAGCAGGTACCAAGAGATAATGTCATGTGAAGAGTGAAGAAAAGCAGGAACCTAGAGATAATTAAATGCTTAAGAGTGAAGAGATGCAGGAACCAAGAGATAATGTCATGTAAAAGACAGGAGTATATTAGAGGGAGAGAAAAACAAATTTCCAGCTGCCTAAGAAGACTTACAATCAAAATAGAACGTACTTACTTAGTCAGCTGTCAGACAACAAAACTGCTGTTGAAAAATTCAGATAGATCTTGACCTTGCTATATTAAGGATCAAACTCACTTTACATCTGATTGCCTGATAGTATAAGGTAGAAAATGGAGAACCACACAATATAAATAGCTCAAAACATGTCATTCGCATGTCTCGAACAAGAGACCATTAGCTTATAGAACCTAGCAGGATTGACGAAAATACAACCTGCTGTTTTTAAAGGTTATTGGTACATTGATTATCACATTGACTGAAGGAAGCTCAGTTTCCAAGCTATTGTTTTGTATTTTTTTTTTTTTTATATTTAGTTAGAGTAATATATATTTCCACAATATTAGAAATTTGTATCTTTAATGTGATCTGCATTTTATCCTAATTTTATCAAAGTTCAAAATAGGCATTGTATTTATTTTGATAAATAACAAATCTATTAAGTTTAAAGAAATTAAAAGTTCAAAAAAATTGAAAAAAAAAATTTGGAAATCTATATATTTTTTTTATGCATTTTATTCAATTAGCGTCTTCAGCAATTTACAAAAAAATAAAACATAAAAAAAATAATTTGGAAATCTTTTTACCATTTCTTTAGTTTTATTTTATAATCAAATTACCGTCTTCAGCAATTTATTGGCCAAAGATAGATATTAAATAAAAATTGTAAAATATTAAGATACTTTACTTTCTTTCTTTCTTTATCTACCTTTTTTTTCCCAATGATTTGGGAAGTAATAGGAGTCCGCTACATAGCATCGGAAAAGAAAGAGTAGGAGAGTAATGACAAAGTGTCGAAAAGAAAAGCCCAGCCTTACCGCCTCTGCTACATTAACTTAGTGAAACTTCGTCACAGACGAAAAATCGCACCCTAGAGCTTATGGGACGCGCGACGGACCCTCCATCTATGGTAATCGTCAATTAAGGGTTCATCTCCTTGGCCAGGTTCAGGGCCACAACCACCCCCTCACAATACCCGCCATTCTCTCCTATCCATGCACCTTATTCTGCCTCTGCAAACTCACATTTCTCTCCTTAGACATTCGTTCACCTCACTTCAATCCACTTTCTCTTCGGTCTCCCGCAGCCGGTCGTTCCCAACACACTCCCACTATAATCCGCTCAACCAACCGACTTCATTCATCCTTTCCATGACCAAACCATCTCAACTACTTTCATTTATTCTCTATTTACCCATTTCTTCAGCACCACAATACTCTCTAATAAGTTCATTCCTTATTCCTCATTTTATTAATTCTTCTCACACCTAGCATGCCCTAAGCATTCACACCACAATACTCTTAAATAAGTTCATTACTCTCATTTTTAATTAAAAAGATAAGGTATTAAATACCCCTAAGATTTATATTAAGAATACAAACACTGGAAAATTTCAACAAATTTACAGAATTTCTAATATATTTCATTTTATGTTGCTGGCTGTTCTAAGATGTAGTTTAATACGAAGAGTCTGGTATCCTCTAACTTTCCTTACTATTAGAAATAAATGTAAAGAGGCAGAAATAAAGTTACAATTAGGGAGGTATAAAGAATATTACCGCAAGAGATGGTAAAGTAATTAGAGTAAAAATTTTTCAGATTATAATTTATTATCTTTTCAATTAGTACGTAAATCAACTTAATATTGCTATAATCTTGCTCCACTACAGTCATTAACATTAATGTTTTCACATCCAAAGCCCAAAGCGGATCTGGTTTCATCCACCTCATGGATAACATCGAGTCCAATGTTAACAAATTTAGTAATAATCCCGTACTACTTAAAAAAAAATGTGCCCAGTTGCATTGCATCGTTCTTACATCAATGTCTTTTCATGATTTTTATGTGTGAAATTAACAACTGCTGGCTTTATCCCTCCCTCTCCGCCCTTTTTCACCGTCTTCTTCACCTCCCCCCCGCCCCCCCTTATTCCCCCCTCTTCTCCCCGCACTCCCTTATCTCTCCTGCCGTCAATCCGCTCTCCCTCACGACCAATCTTGTTTTATGGTTATTAGTTACAAATATTTCATTTTTATTTAAATTAAATGTTCCTTCTCTCCAGTAGTATTTTTCAGTTTTATGGTTATTGTATTTATACATATTGCAGATAAAATTTATTCGACGGTATAAGAATCTTTTCGCTAAACTAAAGTGTCCTTGCCTCATTGGTTCTTTTACTTTCAAAATATGAGAATCTTTACAATCTAAAAGCTATACAACTTTATGAAAAATGCATTGTTTTATTACTCAATCTTATTGCATAATTAACTTTCTTTCATGTTCTTCATATTTGAGTTACTGATCAATAGGTATGAATGTACTTTTTCACATTATTTATTAATCATCATCAGAGTTTTTTCCGCAATCTCTTTTGCCTTATATATCTTGAATACTTTCTCTAAAGGATTCTCACCTTTCCTTTGGGTGCATCTAGAGTTATTAATTCAACTTTCAGATAACTATCTTCTTCTTGATTTCTACTATTCTTTCTTTAATGTGTTTTATTATTTTTTCTACTCCATCCTCTGTCTCATAATCTTCTTCTTTTAAAGACTAATTAACTCTTAATATCTTTCAGATGCTATTCTTTTGTTTTTTCGCTATTTCCTGAGATTCCCTTCTCCTGACTTTTTAACTTGAATAAAAATTCCTTCAAAATACTTCTTCTTTTTTTTTCAACTAAATTTAGGAATTGTCAATTTCATTTTTTTCTTTTCTTTGTTTGTTTCTCTTTTTTTTTTTTTTTTTTTAACTGTCTTATAAGATTTTTAAAAAATCTTGTTAATCAATTTTTCCATAGTTTTTGATAAAAATCTCTTTGGTGTTTTTTTTTTTCTTCTCTGTTGGTGGCAATTTTTAATTTTGTTTACGTAAAACAAGACAATTTGGTCGATAAACTGGATTAACAGTTAAATAATATACTTACCTTTTTAAAATAGACTGGAATCATTTTCAATTTGTCATTTTTTTGTTCTCTCTTTCTTCATTCGTTATTTTTTTATTCTTTGTTCTTTTTTTATGTACAGTAACATATTACATCATTTCGTAATATTCTTTCTTTTTCTTTTCTATTTTATTCCTTTTTAATTTATATTTTTTATTCTTTATACATATAATGATAATGATTGCGCAACCTGGATTCACAATATGCCGCCTTACATATTTGGGCATTGAATTACAAAAATTATCTACCCATATTTTTTTATATACTATCTTTCTGAAAAAGCTATGAATATTTATATATATTTATACATCTATATATATATACTATATATATAATATTATTATAATCTATATTTATATTTAGTATATATAATATATATATAATATATATATTTATATATATATATATATATATATTTATTAATATATATATATTATATATATTATTTTTGTATTTATTAAGCGTTTTTGCGGAGTTTTTGTTTTCACGAAAAATGCCACATCCAGACAAAAGAAACAATAGTATTTAAAAAATCAAGAAGCTTAAAAAGTGGAATTAAAATTTCTTTTAAAAGAAATTAAGGGTTAACATGTCGATTCTTAACCTCAGTCTAATCCTCAGACTAAACAATGAAGAATAAGATTCTAATCTTAACCAAAATTAAGTAAAAACTAAAAATAATAAGTAAAATTATACTAAATTTACAGATACCAAAGTTGCTACCTCAGTTATTCACTCTTTTAAGAATTTACATTTAATTTAAGAATTTAATTTAATTTAATTGGGATCTTTATTTTAATTTTGATACAATTTAAAACAAGACGATACCTATCTGAAAAAACTAAATTCTTAACATCTAAACCAAAAAAAAAAAAAAAAAAAAAAAAAAATCATTTTTTTGTCGCCTTTTGTTTTTTACTTGTATTTATTTTTACTTATTTTTACTTTTTCAATAAGGTCTTGCTGAAGATTATAAATTTAATTTCCATTGTTAGTTCTCGAGGAAAGAGACTGAGTTAAGTCTCGAAACTAAACTGTCTTAATCTTTTTAAAGAAATTTTAATTCCACTGTTTTTTATTTTTAAGTGGTTTTAAATTACTTTGTTTCTTTTATTATACTATATATATACTATATAATATTATTTATATATATCTATTAATATATATATCTATATATATAATATATTATATATATATATATATATATTATCAATATATATATAATATATATTATATATATTATATATACTATATATATTATATATATATTTTGTCCATGATTAGCCCTGTTGAAGAAACAAATGATACTTGTTTTGGCAAATTGTTAAATTGCAAAAGCCAAGAATCAAACACCCGAATGGGAGTCGAAATTGTTGGGAAGAAAGCAAAACTTTATTTTTATGCGAAGCAAGACATTCCTCCTCATCAGACAATTACTTTTAACCGCACAGACGAAAACAGACTCTGGAGTCACCCCATCAAGGTAAGTCAATGTCACCTCAATTGGTAAAATAGTTGAATATATCAATTAGTAGTACATTGTTTCATCTGTTTGAACGTTCTAAACGCACTCATAAACCTACTGAACGTTAAAACTACCTCGTATAATGCGTTCGTGTAGAAGGGGTCTTAGATGCCTAGATTCATTTTATATGTATAAATGTATGCAATATATTTTTGTGGTATGTAAAAGAGGATTGTCATGTTGTTAGGTGTATTTTATAGGTGTAATATTTCTTTATTACTAAAGTTTTTTTTTGTAAATTTATTGTGATTGGAAAATTTTTGTATGTAATACTTTGGTTCCTATTCTCCCATAGTTTTGTTGAAGTACTTTACATTGTATGAATATTTTTGTACTTATTCATGTTAGATTTATGCATTAGTTTATTTCATCATGATAATTCGTACAGAATAAGGTTAACATTGTGTCTATTCCTTTTTTAATGACAGAGTTCACCGTTTAAAGCGTCCAACAATAAAACGGAAGAAAAGATTCAGTCTTCTAAAGACTCCACACTAAGTCCAGATGATTCAAATAATAAATCAATAGCTGTAAATTCAAGTTGTGTTACTACTCAGGTTAGATTACCTCTTTATACATCTTATATTTAATTATGAAATACATTAATTTTAAATTTTGGCCTTATAAACATTGTTGATAAGTGTGTCTTTCTGTTCTTGGTAGAATGCAAGAGCGACAACAGTATCTCTTGAAGAGACAATAACAAATAATCAGTCTCCTTCGCCGTCCAAATCCAAGCCAGAGAAAACACCACCGACCAATGAGTTGTCGATTTCAAATCAACTTTCGGCTCAGGTTTGGCTTTGTTTTTGTCAATATTATTAAAAAATTACATGCAGTTATAAATTCTCTTGTTTTCACATTGTAATTCATTCTCATGGTTAAAGCGATATTGTATTTTTTTTAATTATTATTATTATTATTATTATTATTATTATTATTATTATTATTATTATTATTATTATTATTATTATCATTAATTAATATTAATAATTAATTAATTAATTAATTATTATTGCAGTTGATGGAAATGCAAAAACGAGTAGAGCTTTTGGAAAAGGTTATGAAGAAGAAAAAAGAGGAGTCTAAATTAAAAGGTAAGAATACATATATATATATATATATATATATATTAGTATATATATATTATATATTATATTATATATATATATATATATATAATACTAATATATATATTATATATATATATATATAATATATATATAGTATACTATAATATTATATAGTATATATTATATTATATATATATATCTTTATACTAATATATTATATAATATTTATAAATATATAATATATATATAAATATTATTATACTATATAATATATATAAGTATATATATTATATATATATATATACCCCATTATATATATATATACTAGTCAATTATGAGTGCCTTAGTTAATCATAACTGAAATATATCGAAAGTTTAAATAGAATTTTTCACATAATAAAATGTCTCTTGATTGTTTGGAGGTCGTTAGGCTTCGATCCTTACTGATTATTGGATTCCTCTTTCACGCTGTGAATTGAAAGACTTTCAATTTCACGCGTCGAAAGAGGATCAGTAATTCAGTAAGGATCGAAAGCTTACGCTCTTAATCCATGTTAGATTTATTAATGTGAAAATTTATTAGGAAACTTTGATATATTTGCAGTGTATATTAACTAAGGCTCCTAACTAATAATATCTTAAGCGTTTGATTGCGTTTGATTTCACATATATATATATAAGCTATATGTAATATATATATATATATTATATTATATATATATTATATATATATATATATATATATAATTATAGTATATTTACAATACTATATAATATGATATAATATTAAAATTCATCTGCGAACACGTTGGTGGCGCTTGGTTTGGATGCCGGTAAAAAGTCGATTCTGTGTCCCCCCCCTGTTAAAGACAGAACTAAATAAACTTACAAACAGACAAAAGTATTCTAATATATATATATACTATATATAGTAATATATATAATATTAATATAATAAATATATATATATATAATATATATATATATATATATATAGATATATATAATATATATATATAATTTCTTTATCACCTCTCTCAAGAGTGGGGTAAGGTGCTGTACAAGCATCGAAAAGAAAGCAGGAGAGTAGACAAATGTCGAATAAAGAAGCCCGCCTACCGCCCCTTGTACATTAAATTATGAACTCGTCACAGATGACAGAAATCCACCAGAGCTTCATGGAACCGGGACGGACTCTATTATGCGTAAAATGTCATGTAGACGGTCATCCCCTGGCCTAGGTTGGCCACAACTATACCATCAAACCCCGCATTTCTTCCTATATATGCACCTTTTCTTCTGCAAATCTACATTTCCTCTCTTAGAAATTCGTTCACGAATTAATCCACTTCTTTCGTCTCCAGCGTCGTTTCTTAACACATTCCTCCATATAACATCGCTTTAACCAACGACTAATCATTCATCTTTCACATACCAGACCATCTCACATACTTCATCATTCTCTCAATTTACCCCTTTCTTCACAACCCACCACTCTCTAACCGTCATCTCCTATTTTTAAATAATAATTCTTTTCAAAATCCCCTAAGCATGCCCTAAAAAACGGAATGGTCATCGTGACACATTGAACTTCTAGGATCTATACTTCTTATTCCAGACCATAGTCTCACTACTAATACAATAACACCGGTAACAAGCATACCTCATGTAATGAGCCTAGCGGGCACTCAAGCTTAGTCCGCTTTACATTCACAACAACGATTTTCTAAATTGTACGCAGCACCTCTCACCTGCCACACAACTTGTTCTACTTACAACCTGGCATTATCCGTTCGCCTTTCTATCAACACATACACTAAATATTTAAACTCAATTAAATATTTAAAAAACTAATCAATCATACTTTTTACTCGAATACATCTCGTACTACAACCATCTAACGTACACACATAATACGGATATCTTGGTTTAAAAGAAAGTATTACTTACACACATACTCTTTCCTCACTAATCACCTTCCTACATTCTCATTTTCTCTCCGCACTCCCATAAACCACCTGTTTATCAACATACTTTTTTGATCACCTAGTCCATATTATAATTAAAACGATGCTAGAAATATAATACCGTCTTTGTTGTATCTTTTGCTTCTGAAAGTCTTGTTCTTAATAGAGTTTCTGATGGAATTATGAACAAGGACGTCTTTAAGGTTAATTCTTTATTCTTTAGAAGTTAAGTTCACTGTACACTGTTAGGTTTTACTTGAAATATTTTCTCGAGTATGTGTGTATTGACTACCCTCTGTCTCTCTATCGGTGGTTGGGGTACCTTTGTAATCGGATTTTTCTCTGTACTTGGCCTCTTCTTCATTCTATGGTTGTTTTGTAATCCTTTCATTGTTTCCTATATCTTATGTATTTTAACTTTGTCGTATTCTCCTTGTTTTATATTTTATGTAATTCATTTTTATTCTTTATTATCATCATATATAATCATTTAAATATTAATACAAATTTTGAGTGCATTATATTGTTCTATACTATGATATAATACTACTGGATACAAAGGAAAATGCATTAACTGTTCAAACACCATCCTATTTTTTGATCCCCTATCCAATCCTCCAGGTCCCGAAACACTATCAATCTGAAAGCTCCTACTTGCACCCCATCCAGAGCATTCATTCCAGGATTATCCCAAAAATCGTACTACTCTTTACAACCGTTTTCCTCAGCTGAGAACATAGCGTCCAACAGCACATAACCTTGACTTTTCAAAACTTAAATTTAACCATTAGAAATTCAAACGTAGGCCCGATCACACAAAGGTCCAACAAAGAGTCCCCTCAATAGCTTTGTACACAGGTCACATTCAAATTGCAACTGTCCTTTTGGTATTTTACTTCATTCACACAGACACACACATTTCACACCACACCATTATTTTCAAACCGTTTCCTTTTCTCTTTGGTTTCATCACAGCGAGCAATAAAATTTTGCCTTTCGAATACGTGCATGCACTTATCTCTCTCTCTTCTCCTCAACATTTATTCTCTGCATTCATGTACCATACGATTTCCATCACAATGCGTCGAAATTAGAAGGCGTTAACGGGATCAACGGCCATCTCCGAGGCGTGCATCACATTTAGCAAGAAGTAGGTGTAAGTGGGGGCTGCCAACACACACCCACCGTCCCTGTCCTCTACGACAAGCAGGACATAAATGTGGGAATTCTTCTCCATCCCGGACACACAGGATTATGAGTATAAGGGATGTCTGTAAGGTGTTATCTAGAAGATGGGTGTGTACTTTAAATATGGAATGATAGTGGAATAAATGGTGAAGAGAATATGTTGTACTGAGGATGAGTGTGTAAAAGAAATTGAACGCAAAATGAGAAAGACGCACATTAGAATATGGGAGTAATTATCGCTTCGAGTATGCGTGTACTCTCCCTATATAATATATATAAATATATTATATATAGATATTACGTATATACTTTATATTATATATATATAATGATCGTATATATATATTAATATATAATATATATATATATATATAGATATATGATATATATATATATATATATATATGTATAGATATTATAATATATATATGTTCCTTTATTACTTAGCTTGGGGTAAAGTGCGTAGCATGCATCGGAAAAAAAGTCAGTAGAATAATATGACAAAAGTGAAAAGAAAGCCCAGCTATCAAGTGAGAGGTCGTCGCAGTAAAAAAATCCACACTAGAACTTCACGAACGGACGAATGACCCTCACTTATGTAGATCGTCATGGTAAGGGTTCCTCCTGGCCAGGTGCCACAGCCCATACCCTCACAAATCGCCCGCCATTGCACTCTGTTATACACCTTCTCTTAATCTCAACAAACTCAATTTCTCTCTTCAAACATGTGTTTACTGACTCAATCCCTTTGCTGACTCATCAGCGTCGTATCCAACACACTCGCCAAAATACATCCGTTTGGCTTAACCAACCGCTATCATTAATCCTTTTTCACATGACCAAACCGCATTTTCAACATACTTTTCATTTATTCTTTCATTTACCGCTCTTTCTTCATCACAACAGCACTCTCTAATATATTCCATTGCCTCATTTTTTCATTCTTCTCACACCCTAGCATGCCCTAGATTGTCCCATCGAAACATTAAACTTTAAGATCTATACTTCTTATTCAGAACGCATAGTCTCACTTCTATAACAATAACAAGGTAACAACAATACCCATTAAGACCTAGCGCACTAAAGACTTAAGTCCCCTTTAACATTCACACAACGATTTAATTGTAAACAGCAACTTCTGCATATCATCACTTCTTCTACTAACTCTGCATCATCGTTCTTCTCATCCAAACCAATGATAACGTCTAAAATATTTAAAATCAGACACTTGTTCACTGTCACACATCTAAACATAACTTCACCCACTGAGGTGTCTACTGCACACCATTAACTTAACTCTTATCTACGTTTACTTTCAAACCCTTATTAGCACACCCTCAAATTTCTCTACAATCCTCTCAAACTCGCCTTTTTTTTCGACATATAATAATATATATGAATATATATTATATCATATATATTACTATATATAATTACAAATATATTATATATAACTATAATATAATATAATATATATATAGTATATAAGTAATATATATATATATAGTAATATGTATATATTATATATATATAGTATATATTTATATTTGGTATATGGTATATATAATTTATAAGTATAATATTATTATATATTAGCTAGTATATAATATATTTATCTTCAAAGATCTTAAAGCAATTATGGTAATATTTATTTGAAATTTAATTATAGTGTATTATTGTATTTTAAATTGCCATTTTTCTTCATAAAATTTCAATTTTCAGAATCACTTGGAGAAGATGACAATGATAACAGCGATGATGAAATAAGTCCTAATAACCTTGAATGTTCAGAAGTTGAAAATGAAGAAAGTATTGAGAAAGACAACGATCATGAAGACCAAGGAGAAGATGTGGTGGCGTCTTCCGAATGCGAAATTGCTTTAGAAGTGACGAGTGGTAAGCTTGAAAAAACAAAAATTAATTTACGAAAATCATTGAACTCTAAAGGTAAAATAGACGTTGAGAAAATTCTTTATTGCGTATTTTGTCGCCTCAGAAAGAACACAAAACTACAACCATTGAATCCTTTTAAACATATTGTAAAGTACCATCAGAATGAGAAGTTAGTCAGAGAGATTTTGAGTCATCCTAAAGACTCTGAAAAACGAAAGTTATTGCTTGAAAAATTTAAAAACCTTGGAATTTATGATCATAACATCCGGGTTTTAAAATGTGGCAAGGGAGAAATTGTTCCGAGAAAGTGCCCAAAACACCCGGTGTCTTATGAGGATTTTCTTCCTTGCGTTGGCTGCAAAGCTTTCTTTCATAAAAATCACTTGTTCAATCATATCACAGATTGCCAATTAAATGAAAAAGGTGAATTTAATCTTCGTACAAATGATGCAGAATTTATTCTTCCAACTTTAGATGAAACTACAAAAGCTGTCAGAGAAAATATATTTAGTAAGCTGAAGAATGATAAATTTTTTATTTTGTATATTAAATAAAACGCATTTATATATTCATCGGAGAAGCCAATAATCGACGTTTTCCCTCGTAGGCTCTCTCGCTGGAGTTTATTACTAAATATCTTAAATGGTTGAAAAAAGCTAAAAAAAATTTTCACAACATAATAAACACTTAGTTAATTAGTATTACAACAATTAAATAATGTATGATACATGCTAGCAAATATGAATAACCAACGCCCTCTAAATCAAGTCTCGACAGAGAATATGCTTCGAAATGCGTATCTGCCAATTTCTAGGAAGAGCAGTCCACTTGAGCATTGACGTTGACCTTAAACTATTGTCATTTGCTCTCATTATATTTAAATGTGTGGAGTGATTAAATATAGGAGAAGTGGTTTTATGGAAACCACCTGACGAAGAAAAGAACCGATGAACAAGATAATTTAGAGACAGTTCCTATCAAAATTGGACAGCTAAATTAGAGCGAAAATACATACACGAAGCTATTCAATCCTTGCTGCAAGAGAATTGTGTGGAGAAAATGCAATAAAACCGAGGATGAAATCCGAGATATTGAGGGAGGAATTTAAAAATCACTTCTTGTTCAATTAGGGCTAATGAGGTTTTCACAACTTCACAAGATCGTAGAAGAACAAAGTATATACGGAAAGAAATGCAGACGATTGCATTCGACACTTCAAAATAAGAATTATTTAAAATTAACAGTAAAAATGAAATTCGGTTGTTGCACATCTCTCAGCTATATCTTGCTAAATTCGCGACTATCAAGCTCTGACGATATTTCCTAGAAATTGGTTGCGATTTCGCTATATCATAGCAAGAAATTAATCTTGCGAGGCTTGTATACAAAGCACTGGTGGAATAACAGTCCAACACACTCATTTGAAAAGACATTTAGAGCCTCATATACTTTCCTCTTTGAGAGACCAGCGGAGGATATGGCATAAATAGACTTTTATTATGATCGTACACACTTATTGATTTCAAGAGTTACTAAATATATAGAAAATCAGTGAGATAACTAGCGCAGACAAAGTTGCATGGCTTAAATACATATGCAGTATTAATATGCACCGACATCCGGATGATATGTCATGGAAATAATTAGTCCAGCTACCGCAGGAGCTAGAGGAACGAAACGTTATCTAAAAACTGTGGAATTTTGAGGAAGACGCAGAGCTTCCAAAAGATCTTCCATCACAGATCAGCCTATATAAGTTGTCACTTTAACTATAGAGATTCATATGTTCTGAGGGTATACTATTATGGTTTCAATTGCACACGTAGGTAGATTTGAGAAGAGGAATTTATTTTCCAAATATATCTATGTTAATAGTGTTAAAGCGGTGATATTTAACACACACTAAGTTATGTAATGAGCAACCAACTGTGAGTAAGATGGAGTGTGTGAGCTTCATCGCTCATGTGCGATGTATATATGACACCCTTCTTTCAGAGTAAATTATTGGCACCTGCCCAGTCTCTTAGCAAGCGCGTGCATAAGAATGCGAAGATAGTTTTTGCGTAGAACAAGGAGAATAAGAGAGCGTGGTGAGAGAAGTCCGGTATCCTGAATGAAATATAATAGATAGAACTGTGGCATTCATTTAGAGATCTAACGTGAGAAAGAGAAACACTATATCTTGAGAGATGGAATATGAATTTGATTACTCGCGAGAAGAGATAACCGTTTTAAGGCTATTATCTCTTGATCGTTTCTCAGTGTGTTTTTTGAGATAAGATTTCAATGGGAGATTTTATATTTAATCCTGTCACCAGTATAAACTTACGATCGAATCTGGAAATTAATGTTGTGGATTGAGGTCTGGTGGAGATAAGAATTTTTCTTCGGGAATGATAGGAAAGGAAGTTATGAGAGAGAGAGAAAAGGAATTATAAAATAGTGAGTGTGAGATATAAGAGCGTGGAGGTAAGTATGTGAGAATTTTTTGAATGAAAAGGATCCGAATATCTGTGGATCGGATCCTAGTTATGGGTATGAAATGAGAAATTTGAAGGTTACAATGCTTTAAATCACTATTCTTTTATAAAGAAGTTTGATATATCAAGATTGTCTAAAATGCAGAAACGTGTTATAGTATAATATGTGAAGTTCCAAAATGTCGCATTGACGTGCTTCTATTACATTAAAGTTATTGATATATCTTTTCGCTTAACATATATGGCAACATTATCTTCTTTTATACATAAAACCTAATTATGAATGGTAAAAGGCCAACACGATCTGATAGAATGAGACATAACCGCATTGTCATAATCATGGAGGTTAAGCAATACGAGACTGGAGTAACATTAAGCACACCCTCTCAGCAATTAGGTATCGATTTTATCGGTGGCAGAACTCGTAACAGAGTGGTTCTGCGAGAAAAGAGTGCCTCTAAATTGCAACTGTAATACCTTTGAATATGCATTTTAGATACAGTGCGTTTTGGATGTAAGGGTGGAGTCTTGGAGGACTATTACAATTGTAATAGGATAGCAAGATTCATAATTGGTAAAGAGTATAGAGTATGATAATGACTTAAGATAGAAAGATGGCAAAATTATAACTGAATTTATTATACTCGGACCTTACAAAAAAACTAACATCAATACTTATATGACACGAATGGTAAGTCTGGATGAGCAGTTTAAGTGGTAGAAAAATAAGAAAATGACAAGCGACTTTGAATTTGCTATCATGATAATATGAAAAAACCGTAATTTGATTACTTACCTAAGGTTTCGAAATACTCCCTATGACAAGAAGAAAATATTAAAATCCAAAATACAATTCAGTTGAATTGATTCAATTTTCCTTTGCCATTCATATAAAAAAGATCCTTCTTGTGGAAAATAATAAATTGAATATCAGTTCCGCATCTGCGCGAGGATTCCTATAAAAAAATTATGAGAATTAGCGAGTAGATTGAAAATAAAATCTATGTTGTTGAGAACGAGCGTTGACTCCGGAATCAAATGGCACTCCATAACTTAATGTAATACTGGCTAAACTTATAATTCTTTCATTGTTTACTGAACGGCCGTAGAGATATCGTAGGGAATGTCACAGAGAGAGATTGCCGAATGGATGAATAGTTTAAAAAAACAAAGCTTTGTCCAGACTCTAATCTCAAAGGTTGCGATAAGTCTAGCGTCAACCATGAATATAACATTCACCGGGAAAATTACCTCCGGAAAATAAATCCAATATGATTGTTTGTTTAATAACACATAACCTCAAAATTTGGGATTATGACGTACTCCTTGGGCAGAGAAAGTGAAAGATCCTTTGGTATAGGAGAGGATACTGGATAGAAAAGCTATATAAGCAAGTATACTAGGATATCATAGCTAAATTATAATAAATGAAGGAAGGTACTGAATCTCAGGCGCTTCGAGGACTCAGGGCTGAGTTTACTTTTATTGACGCAGACGAGAGTCAATTTATCTACTGAATATGACTGAGTCCAATAATATTCCACCCGAGTGCTCACTGACTTTACTTAATCTTTTATGTTACTATGTCATTAATTATTCAAAAATATTTGATGCATTTATAACTAAAAAGACTTATTATATTTATGGAGTTTTTAATATATAGTGTTTTCTCATAAAATTTTATTTACTATTATAACTTATATAGTAATATATAGTAATTATTGCCATACATAACTTTTAAAAGTAATAATAGTAAATTAGGAGGTTAAAGCGATAGACGAATATAATTTGACGGGTTGGGAGTATAGTGTCCAGTACCCTATATTTTTTTATCGGTATACATTTAGGATAAAAATATTGAGCCCCAATACTATAGCTTACACTATATATATAACACAGCATAGAATATAAGGGATAAGTAGTACCTTAATAAAGTAGATATATAGTATACCAGAAATATATAATCATATGATAAAAGAGATTTACCCTAATGGCCAGGGAGACATAAGTATTATTTAGAACCTATAACAGGAGAATACCATTTATGGGGACGTTGGCGTAGGCGGCAATCTTAGAGGCGGGTGATCTTAGTTAGAAATATTGTCGCGACTTAAAATGAGGAATAAGATCGAGTATTAGAGAGAAGTCGTTGTGGTGTGACAGAAGGGAAAGGGATAAAGCACGAGGAAGATAATAAAACTGAAATGTTATTGTTTGAAGATGGATTGGATGCATGTGAGTAAAAGCGAAGATATGATATGTACGGTTGGTTTAAAGCGGATGTATAGTGGCGAGTGTGTTGGTGAACCCGACCGCTGGGAGCCCCGAAGAAATAGAGGTGTGCTATGAGGCGAGAGAAGGGAATGTATTGCAGAGGAAAGAAATGTGAAGTTTGGACGAGAGCGAGAAAATAAAGAGAGACAATCGAATGAGAAGGAAGAGAGATGCGTGACGGGAGTGGTTGCGTGTGAAGGTGATTGGTTGAATTGCCACAAACTCAATGAGGGGCGTATTTGGAGAGGAGAATTCCACTACACTTCTATCTAGAGTTAGCGATAAGGGTGGTATGATCCAGTCTTGCGACCTGTCCCTCACGGAAGCTCTAGGGTGCAACTTTGCGACTGTGCGAACGATGTATTACTATAATGAGGATTAATGGGTAACAAGAGAGAGGAGGACGAGATAAAAGAAGTGGAGTTGAGGCCTTACTCTTATTTCCGAACTGTTTAGAGAATAATATATTCCTTCTAAAAATAGCTAACTAAGGGAAAGGAACAAGCAAAAATTATTGAGATGGTGTTATTGAGTATATATCAAGCAGACAACCTCTAGGTAAGTGTCCCATAACCTTTTATAGTTATGAAATTTAAAAGCTAAACAATCTAGAGAATGCTGAACCAAAGAAAACGAAAGAGAGATTCTTCATCAACACCTTGTTCCAGTACGCATACCCTCACTAACTGAGACTCTGAGTATATTTCTTGTTCCAGTAGTGACGATAAAGAGAAGAATATCGCAAGCAGCACCAATCACTGGATTTCATAGAAAAGCATCACAAAGAAAAAAAAGTCCTAGGTCAGGAAGATGCTTTAGAAGTGTGAAGAAGTATATAAGCAAAGAGTATCCAGACTTGGTAAAAGTTGCTTGTACATTTCTAAGCAGCCCTCCGAGCAGTGTTGTGTTGCCAGTGAACAACTTTTGGCTGGGTCATATATATAAAGACAGAGTGTTTTATGGAATGTTATTGCTATAGGAAAAAAACGGTAATAGGGATGCTTTTAGAGAATTGTCATATAATTTAAATATGTGTCAGATTACATTGGCTCTCTCTCTCGTCTCTCTCTCTGTCTCTTTAGCTCATCCTCTTCTCTCTCGTCTCCTCTCTCGTCTCGCTCTCTCTTCTTTCTCTTTCTCTCTTCTCTCTCATCTCTTTCTCTCCTCTCTCTCTCTCTCACACCAAAATCGCAACTGACCAACGAATGGTAAAGAATACATCGATTCAATAATATTTAATGTGAAATATTATTGCAAAATTACAATGCCTCCATTGCCTCATTCCTCCTATAATAAAATCAATTTTTTTAAGATGAGTTATTTCATTTTCCTGAATTATTTTTATTTAACTAGAAATTTATTAAATCAGAGGCTTTGCAGGAACGTCATGCCTTTGATATATATATATTATTATATATATATATATATATATTATATATATATATATATATATATATATATATATATATATATATATATTATATATATATATTATATATTATATAATATATTATCTGGGCGTGCGTTCAGGGTATGCGGTGTTCTCCTTTAATACAAAAGAAATTTTTAATTAAATTAACGAGCAAATCGGCCTATCACCCATGAGTACTTTAACACGTCTTAGTCTGCACGGTAGTCATTTTTTTTTTTTTTTTTTTTTTTTTTGGATTTTTTGAAATACGTGACATCACGCGGAATTGCATATCATGTTGGAATCAATATTTCAAAAAATGCATTAAAAAAAAGAAGAAAAAAAAAAAAATAAATAAAAAAATAAACATCTTACAACAATTACTTTATATTCATAGGTATAAGGGTTTGCCGGAACTGTTCGTTAATTTAAATTAAATTTTTTTTGTGTGCGCTGGGAGAACACCGCATACCCTGAGCACGCGTTCATGATATATATATATATATATAATATATATATATATATATATATATATATATATATATATATATATATATAATGTATAATATATATATAATATATATATATATATTATATATATATAATATATATATATATTTATTATATATATTATATATTATTATTATATATAATTATATAATATATATATATTATATATATATATATATATATATATATATATATATATATTTATGGCGGAGTGATATTGATATTGAATCTACCAACTAACTAAGAGCGGCGTACGTGGACCTAGAAAAATGCTCATTTCTCGTTTATCAAGGATAGTGAAAAGTTATAGAAACTGGTGTGTGAAACCGGAATTGTCTTAAGTGTCTTCAAAAAAGTAAAAAGTCTACTTGATTTTTGAGTACATGGTTTGTGAAACTAACTGGTTAAGTTTACGTGGAAGTTAAGCCTTTAAGGTCGTCAATTCCCTCAAACTGGGGACTAATGTCAGGACGAACCAGGAAAATAAGATATGGCACTACAATCTTTGTAATTAGTACTGGGGCCATTCTGGCCTTTGGTTACTGAACCTGGCCCCCAACCCTGACGGATTATATTGGGTTTAACTGAACCTGAGCCTCACCCGGAGGATTTATACGGGTTTTTAATGTAACTGGCCCCAGACCCGGAAGATTTATATCGGGTTTTAACTGATAACTGGCCC
>JABUQX010006445.1:17500-31304 GCA_015478945.1 Trachelipus rathkii | reverse complement strand
TTCATTTACACAAATCTGTCGCAGTGTCACAAACACATCCCTATCGATTGCCGTATATTCTTCTATACTTAACTTTTTCTGATTTAGTGGAGTCACATGTTCTATGCACTCTTACCTCATAGTCTTGGGTGAGAGAGTGAGTTTGAGGTGGATGTAAATAATGTAATAATATATATATATATATATGATTATATTATATTATATATATATATATATATATATATATATAATTATATATATTAATATTAACCGTTTATATATTAATTAAATATATTTCATATTAAAATATATATAATTATATATTATTATATTTAATAATATAGATTAATATATTAATATATATATTCATAATTTATAATATTATATATATATTAATATATAATATATATTAGTTCAAGTAGTTATACTTTAATACTACAAATAATTTTAGCACACACTATGGCCTTCTGACATATTTTTCACTTCTGTCAGTGTAACGTCTATCTAGGTAAAAGCTGATACCTCTCTGAGGTATGGGAAATCATGGACCACAAGGACTAAAATGAGATAAGGAGGAGAGGGTCAACGTGTATGTATAAATTAGTTTTTACTAACGGTGTTTTAATTACCTAAATAAAAATTATAAATTGACTGTGATTGTTTTCTACTCTCTCTCATTTTAATCTTCTTACATGTCTTATTTTATTATTCAAATGCACTAAAATAAGTTAATACTATTTATTATTTGCAATTAAATACACCATGTAGCACTAACAAATCTAGGCACGCGGTCAAGCATAAATTTGTTACATTCTCATACATAGTTATGTTAATTAATGCTGCATAATGTATGTCTCAATTACTTTAGCTTTGATTTTGAGAATTATTATTTGCTCTGAGTCTCTTGTAATAATTATATTAATAACTAAACCTATGTCGTAATATCATTGTGCCGCTCACTTTAACTGTGCGCAATCTCTATGGATTATTTATCGGACTGTTCATAAAAGTCGCAATTGATGAACTAATTATCTACTCAATCCATTAAATATAAATTGATTTATAGTTTCGGGGGCTCATAGTCAGTCTAGATTATATACCTTCACTTTATATTATTATTTTAATATTTATTTTTTCTATATACATTATTTTTTTACTTTTAATTAACTCTAAATTTTTATTATACATTATTTTTTTTCTTATCATTATTGTTGATTTTTTTAATTCATTACTATTATTAATTTATTTATTTACATTTAATTATTTAATGATCTTCTTTATATATTATATTTCTTATTATTTCTTTTAATTGTATTATCAATTAATTAATTTTATTATAATTATAATTAATTATAATTATTCTTATTCTTTTTATATTAACACTTTATCTATGTCCTCGAATACCTCTATCGCATTATTATTAAATTTTATTTATAATTACTATTTTAATATTAATTTTTCATTATATACTTATAATTATAAAATATTTCCACTATTTTGAGTTTATCGTTACGAGTTTTATTCAGTATAATCCAATACCTCACTATACTCATTTTAATATAATATCAAAAGCAATTCTTTACGTGTTATTTGCCAAATGGATATAGCATATGTATATTAATTAGTGCCATGTATTAACGGTATCTTATAATTGTTGATTTGTGCCTATAAATTTATTTAATGTTATTTCAATTTTTATTTTAATAATAGATATAGTATATATATCCAAATCTATTTCGTGTCTGTAGTCAAATGCTCTATGGAACATATAAATAATAATATTGTCTTAGGAAAATGTCTAATATAATTCTTTAATATCTTATATAGTTACCTGTTATGTGATGTAAATAGTACGGTGGTGGTGGTGAGCAATGTCTGAACTCAGAATTGTTATTATAGTAAATTTAGGTATATGTGGTAGGAGAGAGACTATTATTCTGAACAAACTATTGAGTTAACTATTATTATTTTTACCAGATTATTATATTTCCTATAATATATAGTTCGTAATGTCAAAAATATTAGTGTGGTGATATTTATATTTATGTGTATGTGAGTTGCCCAATTATCTAGGTGTGATTAAAATACCTTCGGAAAACTATCGAAATCAATAATATATATATATATATTATAATTAATATATATATATATATATATTATTAATATATATATATCTATATCTCTATAAATAATTATATATATCTATATAATATATAATAATATTATTATATAATATATTATATATAATTATATATATTATAATATAATATATAATATATATATATATCTATTATATATTTATTGATAGTTAATATTATAAATTTGTCAGGTCAATCATAGACTTTACATCCCTCAATATTGAGCGGTGGTATATTATCATTTACTTATAACGCAAAATAGTATCTTGTCGAGAAAATTGATTTATAATATATTTTTCTCCATAAACCAAGTAGTTAGATTGAGTGATAGCCAAGTATATTTAAAAGTTAACCTGTTGCTATATTAGTTTTCTATAATATATATATATATATAATATTATATAATATATATACATACATATATATATATTATATTATTATACTATAATATATTATATATATATTAATATATATATAATCTATCTATTATATATCTTTATAAGTGTAAGATAGATATATATATTATATCTATAATTATAATATATATAATATATATATATCACTATATTATTAATGGTAGGATTGTAGATAAGTGAACTAGATTAGATAGAAAATTATTTGGCGAATAAATGTATATGACTATCATAAGTCGCGCGGATGAGTCGCTTATAGAGTCAACTCGTATGAGTAACTAGTGCACGAATAGATCTTGACCTCGTGCTCAATTAACTCGTTAAGTACAGTGTTCCGTATCCATACCGAGTCACGTCTATTACGTTCGGTTAACCATTATACATTATATCTCTAATATATATATCTATAGTCATCTCTTAATATATATCTCTTAACTATCTCGATTAGTACTATAGTATCTATAATCTTATCATATATGATCTAGTCTTTAATCTAGTGATCCTATCGGTACTAGCGTATTGTAGATGACTTTTATTAGTATACTACAGTTTCTCTTGTTCATTCTCTTATCAGTTATTCCTAACATTTGGAGGCACTATTGTTGCTCATTGTCCCTGACACTATCACCGCCACGTCTTTCTTAACGCTCTCTGTTCTTTCAATCTCTGTTATATTTATCATTAAGCACAACAACAATTTTCCTTGAGTTGTGAAAAACAAATAGTGAGTTGTTCGATATTAGTATATTCCGCAGCTCGGCATCATGTTGCAGGCTGTCTACTACTCGTGTGCCCGTCTGATGTTTATATAACACGTTGCGTTTGTCTTCCATCTTTTCCTGCCTCGTCCCTCTTCATTGCTGCTTCTCGCCCCTCTGCTCTCTGTTCGGCCGCTCCCTTCTGTCTCACTCCTCTCCGGCTTCGAGCTCGCTCACACCTCAACTCTACCCACATATACTGTGGTTATTCAAAGTTACAGGAAGCATCCAATACTTTAATTAACCGTCGGGTGCATCACTGAGACGAATGTACTTCACTGCTAAGTCGCAGTGCAGTGATGAATTCTGCCTCATCTCCCCCGTCGATCCACCTAGTGGCCGAGTAGATACCCGACTACTGTATCATCTATGTAACGAGTCTCAGCTTATTCTAGGGTGTTCTCCGTAGTTTATATATTAATTCATATATAACATTGACATCTGTATACATATTATATTACCTTCATCTAATAATATATTATATATAATATTATATATAGTATATATTACATATATATTATTATTAATATATATATATATATATTCTTATCTAATATATATTATTATTTATTTACATACTCCTTCATATATAATATTATTACATATATCTTATCCTGCTATAGTTTCCGATTCGGTCGCTTGAGACCAGTAAAACATTTGGCAAGGACAGAGTTCCTCTGACGTCAAGAGCGAGTACTTTACTACATATACCACATATACAGATAGTAGCTTATGTCCCTTCAATTTGGAGTTATATTTATATATATATATATATATATATATATTATATATATATCATATATAATATATATATATATATATATATATATCATTATATATATAGGTTTCTTCTCAAGCACCATATCTTTCTGAGGCCGTCCCTCTGCTACCACCTCTCGTGCTATCTCGCTGTTCCCCTGCTACTATTGGTCGCACTTCGAGAACTTTGAGTTTATATCTTGAAAATCGAAGCGAATTACTTTCTTTCCAACTGATATACTGGGCGCTATCCGCAGTTACTGTATACTACATTTTCTCTCTTCTATTTCTGCACTTGTGGCTATCAAGTCTATGGTTCTCTTCCTCCTGCATATGAATACCTCCATTCTTCCCAGTTGGTGTCAATATGATATGACAGCCAATGTACATGTTAAAATTTTGTCTGAGAACAGATGCCAACAGGGGTGCTTACTAGGCACATTCTGAAAGTCTAGCCACCAGTCGTTGGAGGACGTGAGGTCGACTATGCCTTTAATTCACAATTTCATAAATTGTAACGGCTTCTGTGTTGAGCAGGGAGTCTGCTTTCTGTGACGCCACACTATAGAGTGCACCCAGGATACAGCCGCCAATACGTTTTCCTCACACGACGGTCATTACTGCCTCCCTCACTAACGCCTTTCTATCACTCTAACGGTGTGATATATGACAGTCTCCTTGTGAGGAGGCGATGTTGTGACCCTTTCTTTTTCCTCTGTCATACGAGGAGTGCTATATGAGCAAGAGCATCTCGCTCTTTTTCACATTTCTACAGAGAACATAACAAATTTAGAGCATCTCAACACTTGTGAGTCACTTTTTGTATCTTTATCAGGTGCTCTATCTCAGCATCCTCTCAGGTATCATTAATATAACTAATTGCACTTATATTTTATGAATATTCGCTGAGACCTACCATTCTGGTGATACTTTGAATACGGCAACACTCTTCGTTATGGAGTCAGCCCAGTTACCGTGTCTGGGCTCGAGGTTACTCACTATCTCCTTTACTAATAATCCAGCAGATATATTATTCTTGCGTGTAAATTAGTCGAACCTCGTTTATGGAAGTGGGAAGTACTACTCGAAGAGGAGACTTACTCTCATTATAAGTAAGGTTGGATTTCTGTGCTTAATTAATATATGCCCTCTCCCACCTTTGGCCCGCTATGGTCCGCGTACACTCTCGATCACTAACACATACACACCTCATACACCTAAATTGAATTAATGAACTATCCGATTTTGCTTGGGTTATACCATCCACATTAATTCGTTTGCGCTTCACCCTCTTTTTCATACCGACTTCTTTTTAGCACTGTAGTGTGTGTGCATAACACTTACTATCGTGTCTAGGCTCTACGCTTTGTCCGGGGCCCATCTTGGTCTTCGTTATGAAATCATCACGTTGTATATTAACGCAAGACCAGAGCTTTTTCTACTCTAATTCCTCTGCCTCTCTTGTTCCTGCACTTTTCCTTCTAATGTGACTGCTCTACTTTCTTCATAGTGCCTAACATCTACAAACTTTAGGTGTGACTGATCTCAATTCTTCAGTCTTCGCTCAGCTGCTAAGGCCCTGTCACATTACTTACTTTCTTATTAGCATTCTCACTTTACTCTAAGATTGTGCTTACTCTTTAATTCTTGATGTAACTCTTCTCGAATTGCCAGAATAGTCGTGGTGTAACATTTCTATCAAGTTCTATTCCGTGACTGTGTGTTTCACTCATTATAGTAATTGCGTGAAACTAAAGATTTAACCATTCCGGTGTGATTTTGTGTTGGTCACTCTTGTAGCCATTCATCTACTCTTCTTATTCCATCTCGCAATAATTCGCCTATTCATACAGACTCTCTCTTTCTCTCTCTCTTACGCGGTTCTTTAATCAAGCACAGCATATATCACGTTGATTTGAAGTACTCACATATATGAGTCATTCAACATAAGTATGCACCTCACACAAAACACTCCATAACTATATCGACATATATAGTGTGTACGATCATATCATCTCAATGGTATCACTAACAGCCGGTCTCCCAGCAACTGGACTCGTCTCCTGGCTTCTTCTTCACGACTGCGCGATTATTTTTCTCACTTTTCTTACTCCAGTTCCTCCACCGTACACTCAGGGTATCACATCCGCCTTTGGCTAATGTGCCCACAACCCTGTTCTTAGCTGTGTGCTCTCCATCTCCTCCTCTCTACCTGGGTGCTCGGGGCTCCTGAGTTTTTCCGGGCTTTTGGTAAAGGGTCTACTGACGAGTCATCTCTCTCTCTCTCTCCTCTCAATGCCACCCGCTTCACTCACATTGTTTCTTGCACTTCTTCCCAAGTTCATTTGTCTTCCTCATCTCTTTCGTGCGGCCGCCCGAACTGTTCGTAGTTTTTTCTCTCTTTTCTCACATTCTCTCATGGCTCTCGTCTCAAGTTGCTTCACGGTAGACCCTTCACCCTACTATTATACCGCGTCCCACTATATAGCCTTTACCGCTGCCCTTGTTATACAACCTAAGGTCTGCTCACTGATGTACTGCAACTTAGCGTTTTCTATGTTTATTACTCTTCTGAGTAAACTACCATTAGTATAGGCTTGTATTACATCATATGCGGTGATTGCATTCTTATTCTTTATCCTATATAGTGACCCCCTATATACTATCTTATTTATGTATGGACTTTACTCTTCTCCCTTACTTTACTGTGTTGTTCTCCACTAAGCTTATCAGCATTTATATATTATTCACACTTTACATCATGACGAGGTTATTGTTCTCTCACTTAAACTGCTGTAATTTGCTACTAGATGGTGACTACTGATAAGGTATCTCATATCCACCTACTCATTCATTGATACTAAGACCCTGCCTCTTTGAGAGTGTAGCGGTGATCATGTACTTCATCTAAATATATATATCTCTTATTATCTATTATTTATATTTATATCTATATTATATAATTCTAGATATATACTAATTAATATAAATATATTATCTATTATGCCAATATCTATTTTTATCTAAAATTAATTGGGCGTGGTTTTCTGTTTCTATGATTCAATATGAATAATTAATAGAAAGGGTTATTTTCGAATACAGTTTGATAAATTATATTTATTTCTCGCACTTGCAAGGATACTATACTTATACCACACGTCAAGGTGAAAACGAATCATCATGAAAATATAAACGCCTACTCGTCATTTCCTCAGTATATACTTATTAGTCTTTATTCTCTACCAATTGAAAGTATCTTAAATAACATATCACTTATACTCTTATATAATTATTTTTAACTATATTATCTTACCTTATATTAATCTATATATATATTAACTACTTATATTCTTATGTAAGATATAACAATATATATTATTATATATTATATACTCTTAATATCATTTGTTCTATATACTATACTATATTCTATATTATTCATATTATACTAATATATTATTATTATAATCTCTATTATGTCTATTATATATATCGGGCTTATTCAGTATTATGATCTATTTATCTGTATTATAATTTTAAAGAGAATAAACTTAAATTTATAAATCTTAAAATATTTTTATAAATAACAATTGAAATATTTCCTGCTGAAATGTCATAAATTGACGTCGAAACTTTAGTTGGATAAAAGAATCTCTCCAATACATTCTACGACAAATAAATAAGAAATATTAAAACAGGTTTTCATTTACGCTTGCCTCATGGTATCACCTAGACTGTTTACTTGAAAATACTAAGCAATCTTATATATATTATTAGTCTATTCTAGGATACAGGCACTCAAAATAACAAATATATCTACTCTAACTCACAGTCAATGAATCTTACCGCTTATGAAAAAATAATTGATTCTTCTGACTTAAAGTAAGAATAATATATATGAATTCCATATAAGTAAACATTTATAGCACGTTCTTTGTATATCATCACTTTTAATACATTATAAAATTTTATATAAGTATATATAAAATTAAGTCAATGAATTATTTTTTATACTACATTATGTCTGCTTTTATATTTTTTAGGAAGTAATGATATACTATTATTGTCCTTTTTATTTGTATGCATTTTTTTTATTATCGTTGATTATTTTATTAATATCACCACCTAATCCCGAAAGCCATTTGCCACCCAAATAAATCTAAGCCAAATAATGTAGTATTATGAAAATGTCAATTATCTCAATATTATCCCATAAACCTATATCCTCCTAATAGTCTAACAATTAGATCGACTCTAGATATATTTAATAAAAAACATCAAGCAACGGCCTTCCCCATTATTCGCTCAAGAGGTTTCCAACACCATCAACACTCAAGAACTGACTAGGGTAACAGCGTAGGTTCTGACAAATGATCCATACACCCCTCGAGCTTCTAGGAACCAAGCCATAGCAGTACTAATCTAAATATTTCAATAGCAGCATGGCAATCTATACATCAATTCCATTTTGAACACGCTTTTCATAGTTACATGCTTAAACCTAACAGATCATATCTATACTCAGACGCCCAGCGACTCCAAGCGTGACTCAAGGCACCGGATACCTAGCGGATACTATCAGCTGACCAGCGCAGGACCTCTAGCGTCTATAGCGGACGCTCACGAACCATGCCCTCGACCCTCGACTCATTCGACCATCGCATCGACCCAGCGACCCATGCGACTGCAGTGATACCGGTACACTACAGCTGACCCAGCGACCCAGCGCTGCATGCAGAACTCACAGCTGACCTCAGCGCCAGCGATCCAAACCCAGCTACCATGTCGTGCCTGTGAACCCCATCGACCTCTCTAGCGAACACACGCCCGAGCGTCTCCAGCTCGACCGCGACCTATCAGCGAACCTATACCGCGACCCAGCGACCCAGCGACCTAAGCGTCTCAAGTCGAACCCTATGCGACCACATCGACCATTGCGATCCAGCGATCCTCAGTGACTATCTCAGCGACGCGACTCCAGGACGGCAGCGACCTCTACCTGACCCAGGACCATGCTTTCGCTTATGTCTATCTATTCATGCTATCTGTATCTAAATCGAGATTATACTCTGATATAATCTCACTCATTTTCTCCAGTAACACTATTCATGAGGAAGCAACTCAGAATTTATTTCTACTGAAACCTACTACTGGAGAAATATGGCCCATTCAGTCAGATCCATTTTGTTCAGATAGTCGTAACATAAATCAAGGTACTTGTAACACTGTTTCATCATCGTCACTTTAATGGACAATAATCTTAAATACAAAATAACATCAATGATTAAGAAAATTAATAGCAAATTTCCTACCGGTTAGCACAGCGAGAAGTAAATATAAGTGACGCACGTTATCCCGTTCATACAGGTTATTATAATGGTAGATTTTACTTCGGAGAAATTGTCTTCAATTATCTTTACTCATTTTGTTACCATTTCAACTCAAATCATTCACTCCCCTTAATAAAAACGAATTCCTATTGACAGACAGCTTGGATCATAAGTTTTTGTTAAAAGGAGATGGCGGTTTTCCAAACACACTCTATTCAGTTTCTGAAAACTTGGATACTAGTTTTTCATTACAACGCCTGGACGCCTGTAAATTCTTCAGGTGGCTATAGACTTTGCACACCCGTTATCTTGAAATCACAGAGCTGTTTACTCATAATACACGACGCACCATCCGTATGGATCTAAAACTTTGAACACTCACACGTGATTTCAGCCCCCCGTAACTCACCCAGCAATAAACAAACATTACCCGCTCTAGAGGCTGTGACTAATAAATGCAACTGAAGAATACTTAACGGAACCAAATTTCGAGCCTAGCAAAAAGGCCCTCACTATTGTACTACAGGCAATGACTCGTCCAATCTATGATAACTACTACATTAATCACATGCTGGGCGCGGCGGGTGAAGAAGTTCGAAAAGATTTAAATACATCGAGAAGGGGTTCAAAACAAAGCTGTCAGAATAAAAGCAGGCTGATCCACTCACGCGCATTTCGAAGCTCTACAACATATACATCACCATTGCACGCACTACTAATTCCACACTCACATATTTTCATACCTTATCATTCTACTTTCTCATATTGAACAGAAAAATTCCATAACTAGCGATTTTGTGGATATAAGATATGGTTCCATGTTTCATAAGCACCTCAACAGTTAACTGATTTGGCATTTCATAAAGCATATGAGTCGCTTGCCAATGTGGCGGATAAATATTACTTATCAGAAATATAACCTATATTTCAAAAAGTGGCGGAAAGATTTGTTGTTTCTGGAAATTCCTTTATTATTAAATCATGACTGGTTATCTCATTTACTACATGTAACCTTATCAAGAGCGATTATGTTATACATACACCATTATACTTACTCCTCACTCGAAATTTCTCACAGAAAAACTCGACGTCACTGAGTGATGCTTAACGTCTCTCCCGATCTGGGCACTCTCCTCCTCTTTCACCTCTCTCTCCTCTCCCTTAGTAATTGTAATATGGTTTATATGCTTATCCTCCTCCTGCACTTTTCAAAGATGTTCATTCCTATTATCCAATGACTGAAAAAGACATATCTTACTAAAACTGCTCTGACCTGTAACTGCATCAAGATTGCACACTTATCTTACTATCTCTGGCGGATTATGAGCTCGACAGTGCTGATGGGCGGCACAATATCTGTATGCCAGCTTCATCGTAGTAGGTGGGTTCGGGGCTATAAAGTAAGGCTCTATATATATATATAAATAATATAATTTAATATAAATATAATATAAAATATATTTTTCAATGCATCCTATTTGAAATGTTTATCGATATTTGATAGTCATTAACTAAATTATATTTGTAGTCTTATCATATTAGAAGATTAATGGATATTTGCTGTTGTGGCTTATAGGGGTTTAATTCTCATTTCTCATTTGTTTCTTCTTCCTTGCATAGCTGAAAAGAAATATGAAGGATATCCATCTCTATCAATATTCACACTATTACATAGCATATAAAGTATCCTCTTGCTGAAGAATAAATCAATATATAATATTTATACCTTTAAATTTAAAATTCAATATATATATAAACCTCACATCACCTCACCCTATTATTTATTATTTATCCTATATAATTATTATATATAATATTTATTAATATATAATATATATTATATAATATATTTAGTATATATAGTTTTAGTAATATATTTCGTTTAAATTTATATTTATTATTATTATATATTATATATATAAAACTTTACTATTAATATAATTTATTATATTAAATATTCTATTTATAATATATATTTATGTTATAATAATATATTATATTATTATATATATATATATATTATATATACAGAATATATTTATTATATTGATTATTATTATATATTATATTATATATATATATATTATATATTATATAAAAAGTATTATATACTGAGGCTTATCTTCACTGAGAATTTGTTAAATATTATTGTAAACTATCGATATAAATTTTTAGTATTTATTGTATATTAATTATTATTATTTTATTATTTTTAATTATTATTATCTTATATACATAGTAATATAATAATTTATATAAACTCTATAATTGGATATATGATATTTATCCCATACAATTACAATATTCAGATTATATAATGGAACCTATGTTATATTCTATCTGTACTAATATATGCATATCTTTTACTATCTAATATATAAATTTTATAATAAATTTAATATATATAATAATTATCTATATATATATATATTATCCATTAATATTATTATATTTTATATATATATTTTATTATCCTATTATATTTTCTTTAGTTTCATTTATATATATCTATATATTGACTTAATATTAAATAAATAACTAATGTATTTATATTTATATTATTTATAAATATATATATATATATTTTATGTAGGTGATATAAATTATATATATTTTATTTTAATACATTTAATAATATTGATACTAATAATTATATATAATTATATATATATATTATATTATTATTTTATATAAAGATATTATAATATATATATGTAATTATTTATAATTATATATATATATAGTATATATATTTTAGTAGTTATAATATATATATAATTATATATATATATATAATATATATAGTTTATATATATTTATTTATTATATATAGTATATTATAGAAATATATATATATATATATATATATATTTAACAATATATATATATTATATATTATATAATAATATTAATATATATATATATATATAATACTTATCTGGCTCTTGTGTGTACTCTTTTCAATATGTATATGTTAAGGCGTGTTTGCTCAAGTGTATGAATCATTTGTTTTTTCGTAACGTATATTTTTTTTGTTTGTTAAGTGGATGTAAGAAAAGAAGTACGAGATCAACATCATTCTTTGTTAATTTTACACATCAATGATTTATTGAAAGAGTTATTACCGACTGTCAAAATAGACTTTAGAACTTGACTTTTTTGATTGATGACGAACTGGAGACTTGAACAATTTAAAAGCAACAAATACTTTTGACGGTGCTGCATTCAGCAAGTGTTTGGTAACAGCTGAAATAATTTGCTTATCCCATAAACAATAAAACAGAATACACACGAACAGCAATATCAGTGAATGTCTTCACATTAAGAGCAGGATCATTAATCAAATTAAAATAAAAATAACGGCATGCTAAGAAAAATGAATTTGGAAATGTTAATGTCTTTTGTTTCCGCTTTATAAAATTATTATTATTATTATTGTTATTATTATTATTATTATTATTATTATTATTATTATTATTATTATTATTATTATTATTATTATTATTATTATTATTATTATTATTATTATTATTATTGTTTGATTTATTTTTGATTATTCTATTATTATTATTATTAGTAGTAGTAGTAGTAGTAGTAGTAGTAGTAGTAGTAGTAGTAATTATAATATTAATTGTAGCAGTATCGCGCCAACTAACTAACTACCAGATTTTGGTATCTGTATTATAAAGGATGATCAAATTTTAATAAAAGATTATTTTTCAGTAATGACAAAAAAACAGAAAAGGTGTTTTATTTTCACTTTCTTGAATATCATAGATAAAAATAGGTAAAATAACTAAATAAATATAATGGTAAATAGTTCTACAAAACCGAGGGCTTGAAAAGAGCAAAATACAAGAATGAACAAGCTTGGAGTTGTTAGTTTACAAGCAATATTAATATGAAGACGATGTACCTTTTTTTTTGTGGCATCAAAGTTGCAAAGCCTTTCGAAAACGAGTGGTCATCTCCTTCAGGCACGTACAGTTGCACTATCTACGGAAAAAGAGATAGGCAAGAAAGATAGAAAAAACAATTTAGTAGTATTTTTATTTCGGATTTTTTTTTTAGACAAAAGACTCGAAAACAGTATTTCAACAGTATTCCAAGCAATAACGAATAAGACCATTGTACAGTTGGAATAACTGTAAGAAAGAACAGCCTCTCCCGGTAGAGCACAGTGTTTAAAACCACCCTAGCCACTGTTATGATATCTGTCTTCAATATACAATTATATGTAAATAATTAAAGATTAGTTGACCTTTAAGAAAGACGATAACTCACTTTGGTAAATAAAACTTAAAGCTCTGTAATTAAATAAATAGAAAATCTTATTTTTCTGGAAATTCTGAATTTCTAAAAAACTGATTATATATATATATATATATATATATTATATATACTGTTCTATTAATATAATATAATAA
>JABUQX010006445.1:0-2500 GCA_015478945.1 Trachelipus rathkii | reverse complement strand
CTTATAATATATTTATACTTACATATTTAAAAATATAAAATTTATTATAATACTTATAATATATTTATACAAGGATATTTAAAAATATAATAATTGTTATAATATTATAATATTTTTAAAACTTACATACTTATAAATATAATACTTATTCTAATACTTGTAATATATTTGTATTTACAAAACTTATAAATATGATAATTATTATAATACTTATATTACTTTGCATTGGAACTTCGAAAAGTCTTCTGTCTCTTGAGCTTATTAAATTGGTCATTATTTGGTAAAGGATTTAGAGAGCTTAAGCTTCTATAATACTAAAATGTTTTTGTATAAGTTTACCCTCTTTGAATATTTTTAAAATATATTTATATAAACCATAAATTTGAACATTATGAAATTCTTAAAAAACATTGATTTTTTTTTTTTTTTTTTTTTTTTTTTTTTTTTTTTTTTTTTTTTTTTAAATATTTAATGTAAAAAGGCCATTAAGATTTCTTTCATTTACAAATCAAGAAAAAATGTCAAATTTAGAATTCTAAAGAAAAATTAAAAAAAAATAAAAACAACAAAAATATTCTAAAGAATATCAAGTATTTCATCCTTGAATCAAAGTATTTTCAGACATTAACAACGGTATTAAATTTATAATCTCAACAAGTTTTAAAAAAGAAGAAGAAAAATATTAAGTGCATAAAACTTTAATAATAAAATATGAGCCATAACGAATTGCTTAATATATATAAAAAAAAAGGTACAAATTTAACAAATTCGATGCGTGAAGAGTTAAGAATAAACAGAGTTTTGTATTCTTTGAAGTAAAAATTTGAACGTTTTTCTTTATTTATACCTTCAAGAAGGTTTAAATTTGCTTGTTTTAAGTAGAACTGACAAGGTAACTTCATATTATTGTAAAAATCTTAGATAATATATATATATATATATATATATATATATATATATATATAATATATTAGATATATATATATATATATAATATATATATATATATAAAATATTATATATAGTATATATTATATATATATAATTATATATATATATATATATATATATAAAAGAAATATATATATGATAGTTTTAAAAAATGTATATATATATTTATATATTATATATATATATATATATATATATATATATATATAATATATATGACGCGTGTGCGTGTGCGTGTGGCGTGTTGCGTGTGCGTGTTGCGTTGTGCGTGGTGGCGTGTGCGTGTGCGTGTGCGTGCTGCGTGTGCGTGTGCGTGTGCGTGTGTGTACTAAGAACTAAGGGTATATATGAATTTAAAGAAGTACAATAGATAAAGTAAATTGTAAACAAGAGAAACGAGTCAGAACTTGAAATTATTATTACCAACCATATGCAAATATTAATCAAAACGAAAATATTTCCTTTAAAATAAAAATAATAAATAATACACCAAAATATAATAATAATAATAATAATACTAATAATAATTACTACTACTACTACTACTACTACTACTACTACTACTAATAATAATAATAATAATAATAATAATAATAATAATAATAATAATAATAATAATAATAATAAATTTTAATAATTATAATAAAAATAATAATAATAATTAATAAAAATAAAATTAATTACTAATGAATTATAATAATAATAATAATAATAATAATAATAATAATAATAATAATAATAATAATAATAATAATAATAATAATAATAATAATAATAATAATAATAATAATAATAAATAATAATAATAATAATAATAATAATAATAATAATAATAATAATAATAATAATAATAATAATAATAATAATAATAATAATAATAATAAAGTATTTATATTTCAACATACCCCTTCCCATTTTGGTTACACTAATATTTCAATTTAAAAGAAAATAGATGGTTCACATTATATATATGATTGATTATTTACAGAGAAATTACTTAATAGCGAAGGAAGAGAATTGAGAAGAGCTCTCTTCTCCCTGAAGCAAATCTTCCAGGACGATAAGGACCTCGTCCACGCCTTCGTCCAGAATGAAGGACTCAAATGTCTGGTCAAAGTTGGATCCTCTGCAGATCATAATTATCAGACCTATATATTGAGGGGTAACTTAAAGAACATTGTGTTTACTTTTATTCATTTTATTGTTTAGAATTGTTATATATATATATATATATAATATATATAGGACTATTATATATATATATATATTTATATTAATATATATATATATATATAATATTATATATAAATGTTCTACATGCGCACTAGATTGACTACGTGATAGCGATAAGTACCGCATTAATAACTACACTAGCAACGCATATATATATACACGTGCCAGTACCACATTGTAAGTTAATTTAAATCTAAATGTTCCACAGTATATTGAGTACACATTAGTATGCTTAATAACGTATCTCACTTTGAGTATGTAAAAACAGATCACTCTAATTTGACATATATAGGTAACCCTATTCGTAGGGTATATA
>JABUQX010006444.1:12500-17500 GCA_015478945.1 Trachelipus rathkii | reverse complement strand
AAATTGTTAAATATTGTAATTGTAAAAAATGTAATTTTTCTTATTTGAATAAACATTTCATTTCACATGATCTGATTATTATTATTATTATTATTATTATTATTATTATTATTATTATTATTATTATTTATTATTATTATTATTATATTTATTATATATTATTATTATTATTATTATTATTATTATTATTATTATTATTATTTATATTATTATTATTATTATTTTTTATTATTATATACACAAATGCTTTTTTCCCACGATGACTATTGGGGGGTAAAAGCAGGAAAATGGAGCACATTCATGCGTAATAAGGTTAATCATCTGAGGGTTTTCCTAGGCCCCTGTCAGGGTATTGAAAATAGCTCCTCCTATTACGGGCAAAACACCTGGATTGTTTTTATTCAATGTTCAACCTTTTCTAGGGAGGATTTTGAAGTCTATGATGGTTATATATATATATATATATATATATATATATTATATATATATATAATATATATTAATTATATATTATATATATATTAGTATATATATATATATATATATATATATATATAATAAAAAAAATTTATATAAATTTATATACATATTTCATTTATATATATATATATATATATATATATATATATATATATATATATATATATATATATATATATATAATATATAATATATAAATATTATATATATAATTATATATATATATATATATAATATATATATAATTATATATAATTATATATAATTATATATTATATTATATATATGGTATGTCTAGAGTACTGATTTATATATATATATTTATATATATATATATATATATTATATAGATATATTATATATATATATATATATATATATATATATATATCAGAAATAGATGAGTTCCTTGGGAACCTAATTTTAAATGCGAAAAAAAACATGGGAAGAAAACATAAAGTCATTTTAATGAGAATGTTCGAATTAATATTAAAACATTTTCAATACAAAAAAAAATGAATAAACAAAAAGTTAACAATATACATCTAACAAAATAAATTACTTTTAAAAAAAATATTAATTTTACTAAAAATTCAAAATAGTGTGAAATGTATAATTTTAAAAAGATGTAATAAATAAAAGATTAACCAAAAAAAAGCTTAAAAGATAAATGATTGAGGGGGGGAATAATAGAAAAGATAATGAATAAGAAATAATAAAAGAAAGGAGAAATAGAGAGAGAGAGAGAGAGAAAAAAGAAAGAAAAGAGATTAAGAAATTTGAAGTGCCAAAGAAGAATTAAGAATATTAAATGTGGGTTTTAAGTGTTTTAATGTATAGGGACTCTTAAAATATTAAGTTCTTCATCAGTTGAAGCATATTGAAGAATAGAAAAGTTATGGAGGGTTATTGGATGTTTAGTAAGATCAGAATGATCTCTGATAGCTGAATTCTCTGGTTGAAAAATAGCAAGATTAGTGCGAAGAGAAATGTCCATGTGTTTAAATTCTCCCATTTTAAGCTGTAGGCTGGTTTCATCTACATAGTTGACATTACAGTCGGCATAAGGCAAGACCGCAAGCAAATAGGAATGCTTTCTTTAATCTTAAAATGGCTTCCTATTGAATGATTATTAATATAAAATAAGAAAGTTACATTGTGGAAAGTATTTATGTAAGATAATTCGAATCTGTAAGAGGTCCAATGTAAGGAAGACTAGCATAGACAGGGCATGACATTTATGAATATATTTGGAAGGAGTTTAGGGTTGTAGATGTTATTGAAGAATGAGGACACCAGTTTATTGAAAAGGTTAGAAGGATTAAGTTTCAAACTAGAAAATTTATTGAGAAATTTAGGTTGTTTTCTAATGGAAAGAATTCTAATCAGAATATAATAATAATAATATAAAAATAATAATAATAATAATAATAATAATAATAATAATAATAATAATTAATAATAAATAATAATAATAAAATTAATAATAATATTAATAACACTGGCCAACAAAGATTTTGCGGCAAAACATTTGAAGGTCATTTTATAGGTAACTTGTTGCCCTGATTCCGAATATGACCTCCGTTTCCTAGATTGGCTCTAGTTTTTGAGATACAGGGTGGTCACAAAAATACATTAATAACAACAATTTATGTTAGGTTGTAACGTAATTCACAATAAAAAACACGAAAGATATATATCAAATTGTTAATGAGTAAGTACATAAAATACTAATAGGTCAAAACATTCAATTCAGTACAATGAAATCACAATTAATGCATTACAAATCGCTGTCTATATGATTGTCTTCTGTGTGCAGAATGTGGACAATCACGTTGAAGGCTCCAACAATAGTCTGCCATCATGTGTGTATCCCATCTTCCTTGGTATCTTTCTTCCATCACCTTGATATCTTGATGGAACCTCTCCCCTTGTTCCTCACTATAACATCCTAGATTATCCGGAAACCGATCTAAGTGACTATGTAGAAAGTGAACTTTTATGCTCATATTAGCATTCAAATTTTTGAAGTCTGAAAGCATTTTCTGTACGAGTTCTACATAGTTGGCAGATTTATGGTTGCCCAAAAAGTTCTGAACAACCAAGACAAAACTTTTCCAGGCAGATGCTTCAATATCAGTCATGGAATTTATGAAATTGTCATCCTTGATGATTTGGCGAATTTGAGGGCCGCTAAAGATTCCAGCTTTGAGTTTCTCCATACTCAACCCTGGAAAAAATCTGCAAATATATTTGAAACATTCACCATCTTTGTCTAGGGCCCTAACAAATTGCTTCATCAGTCCTAGTTTGATGTGGAGTGGTGGGAAAATAATTTTTTCCCTGTCAACCAGTGGTTCGTTAATGATATTTGATGCACCTACAGTCATATTTTCCCTAGCAGGCCATACAACTTTTTCCAAGTGGTCTTCTTTAGCCCTACTATCCCACAAGCATATGAAACAAGGGTACTTAGTATATTCGCTTTGCTGCCCAAGTAAGATGTTGACCATCTTCAAATCAACGCATATAGACCACTGGTGTTCATTATATCTAAGCTTCTGCAAGATCATTCTTATATTTTCATATTCCTCTTTCAGTTTTGTTGAGTGACCTATTGGAATCGATGCATAACTAATTTGCCATTGTTCAAGTAAAAAACACACTTCAAGCTTTTGTTGAAAAACTAATCCATAGGCAATCGCCCAATCTTTCTGGTCAGTATTTTAGGTTAACCCCATTGGAGTTAGGAGTCCAGGGAGTTCCTACAGTATACTAGGTCTTCTTCTTCAATGAAATATGAAAGTTATTTTACATTCGTCCTTGAGATAGTTCTTTTCACTTAGTCTAGATGCTAAAAAGCTCGAATCTTGGCTTAGTACCTACAGTATACTAGGTCTTCTTCTTCAATGAAATATGGAAGAAGTACTACCTCTCTTGTCCGAAAAAAAAGTTATTTTACATTCGGCCTTGAGACAGTTCTTTTCACTTAGTCTAGATGCTAAAAGCTCAGAATCTTGCTTGGAGAGACTTAACTCTCGTACTAAATCATTGATCTCTTCCTGGGAGAACTGTTGCTGTGTAGAAGTACTTTCTTCATATTCACTACCACTATCTGCACGTGTGCACACCAAATCCTGAATATCTTCTTCATCAGACAATGCTAGGTCTGGGAGTGTAGTGAACACTGGGATGGGGACATCGTCGGAGTGTGGTACAGGTCGCCTTGCTGATTCCAAATCCGGATACTCAAATTTACGTTTCTTGTAACGATTGATACCTTTCACATTAACCAAACAAAAATAACAGTCACTGTGGTGATTCTTTGGCTCCCGCCATACCATAGGCACACCAAATTTTAAACCTTTTCTTCGTCCATTTTTCCACTGACGTAAATTTTCGACACACGTTTTACAGACCATATGGGGAGCCCAAGACTTATCTTGGTCTCCGAGTTTCATTCCAAAGTATGCCAGATATGCTTGCTTCACAAAGTTAGTAATATTTCTTCTTTGGTTCTCCTGGCAATATTCACCACAGATGTAGCAGAATACATTGGGGTTATTCAAACAGGCTCTTTGTGAAGTACTCATAGTGTTCTGAAAATAGAAAAAAATAAAGTATATATAAAGGTAAGCCCTTTAAAAAGAAATAAAACGATATTACTGTAAAATATGCATTAAAAAAGATATTTGTATAAGAGTATATCTGGAACACCCTGTATCTCAAGAACTAGAGCCAATCTTGGAAAACTAATGTCATTTCTGAAATCAGCACACCCGATATACTATAAATTCGATAAAATATCCTTGGCAGCAAAAAAAAAAATTTTTTTTGTTGGCCAGTGTAATAATACAGTAAGTAATATATAAAAATAGCAAACCTGAAAGGACTTGAGGCCACGATTTTATAAGAAAGGGTTGTGGAACTAAAAAAAATTAGTTCAAAGAAAGGTATTTGTGTGTCTACGATAAATAGAAGTAGCAAATGTACAAGAAGAATGGAAGATTGAAATATCGAGAAAAGGAAGGGAACCATTAAATTCATATTGCAAAGTAAAATTGATGTTTTCATGTTTTGAATTCAGATATTCATGAAATAAAAGAGCGTGTTCATCATTACTAAAGAAAACAAAGCAGCTATACATGTAACGGCGATAAACCAAAGGTTTGAATTCGTAAAGACATTCATCAAGCCATTTCTGTTTGTGGTAGGAAAGTGTATGCTGGAAAAAGTAGTTCCAAGAGGAGAACCCTTGCCATAGCATCTATCTGACTGTATAATTCAGTATCAAACATGAAGATAGTATCTTCAGTTGCTAGTTGTAGAAATCTAAAAATTTGTTCTTGATAAAAACCATGGAAGAAATGGTTAGTTTGATAAATATGATTGATAATGATGTCCCATGTTTCCGAAACAGGATTATTTAAATGTGAAAAGAGATTCAATATCAAAACTAGTCAGATAGCTCTGTTTGAAATGAAGGTTCTTGACGTATACAGATAATTCAAAGGAATCTT
>JABUQX010006444.1:0-5000 GCA_015478945.1 Trachelipus rathkii | reverse complement strand
ACTTCTTAAGCATTTCTTCAGTGATTCTGCACCATCATATCAATAACCAATTAAAAGTCAATAATTATATCACGCTTCTCCGTAGTATTCCCTTCGCTTAGAGGTTAGAATAAACGCCAAGCTCGACGATGATCGAAGAATCGGTTGCTCTGCTCTCAGTTCCACTACATTTAAATTTATTTACTATAATCTACATTGTTTCTAATGCAACATGTGTTATACATAGCCTTACATCTCCACCGCACTAAGCAGTCTTGATCAAAACATTATCTTAAACGATTTATATTCCAACATTTATAATATCATTTATTCGCCGTATACATAATAAGTTATTTAGACAACAAAAAGCCACAAAAGCGTATTTATTGTACTTAGTTACACACCCGTCTAACACACATCTACACAAAGAGAGACATTTAATAAATACTATCAATATTAGTTCTCTGTTTTATGAGTTAAATAACTTAAATCATTTTTTAGTTCACTCCACTATATAATAACTAGCTATTAAATAATAGATCTCAGATTTATAGGTTTTAAAAGTCAATTTAATAATATTTAAACTATAATGACACCCCAAACCATCTCAAAATGAAATTAAATACAGTATTAACACCACAAAAAATAAGACCTGATATTATTCAGTAATCTAATACGCGTTGCTTAAATCGATTCACTAATCAAGGCTCTATACTCTGATAATTAGAAATTTTTCGTATACCTCAAGTTAATATCATTTATTATATTAAAATATTTAAAATGATATTGTGTTCCACTAGCTACTTACCCCACCCGTATTGATGAACACAATTAACAAAAATCTCTAATTATGATCAGCATGCCAAGGATATATCCAAATTATATGTAAAAATTCTATACTGATTATTTTAGACTTATCTGTAAATTTAACATACTGCTATAATTTCCACCTAGTTTCCATATGTGACTCTTATTTGAGAGACATCTCGGGATATATTAGTGTTATTTATGAATGATATTAAATGATCAAGTGTGAAGTTATCTCCAATTATTATTATTATTATTATCTATTATTTTATTATTATTTGATTATTAAGTGTATTATGCCAAATTTTCAGTTCAGATATCTTGAGATTTTTCCTAATTATTAAGATTCGAATACGCCTTAATTAATAATATCTTTCATTTACTGTTTTCGAACGCAGTTTATATTAATTTATTACTTTTCATTTTATCTATTTCATTTTAACTATATAATTTCAATGAATATTATTTCGATTATTCTTAATCATAATTATTACTCTGATTATATTGATTGTTTGATTATTGGTTACACCTGTTAGTTTATCAAGTATACCTGCTACAGAAACTGAGATTTGAGGAGTGTCAATATCATTAATTTGATTCTCACTAATTATATTTTGAGAAATTCTCAACTAAGTCCTTTTCTTTTATTATTAGTTGTATTAATTGTATTATTATTATTATATTAATTTAAGCATTTATCATTAATGTCTGGAAAATGTAATTCATATGCATTAATGTGATTCCATGTAATTTCTGTCATATGTATTCATTTATTATAATTAATATTATATACTATTATTTTATTGTTTTACATGCAATTAATAATTTTTTTATATGTGAATTGAGTTATTCTTAATACATATTATCTATTCTATCGTAATTATTCCGATTAATCGATCTTAGCTATGAATTAAACTCGTATAATTAAATTAGCATATATATAACATATTAATATCAAGTGTATAATTAAAAATAAGGCGAATGAGCATGTATGGGAATGTGAGTCTTTTCAAATTATTAGTCATCTCTAGCACGAACCATAATAAGGTTGACCATTTATACATTGTAAACTTGATCAACTCCCTCTAAAGTATCTTATCGATATATGTGATAATGTGAATAATATAAATTTAATAAGGTGGAATACATTTTATTACCATAGTTTATACATCATAGTAAATTTTCTATTGTGACGTAATGTTGTTTATATCATATTTCCTATATATACTCCTATGCTGATTATTATTATTATTATTATTGGTATATAATTATTCAATTACTCTATTATTAATTATTCTGCATCTTTAATTTATGTTAAGTATATATTATTATGTCTCTGTTATTTTAATATATATCCCTTGGGATTATATTATGTTATTAATTAAATTTTATTTTCTCAAATTGTGCTCATTCGTAAATTTTTATTGATTAATATTATATTCAAATGATATATCAGATACTCATAAAGAGATTGTAAGCCAATATCTCTCCAAATATCTTTCCATTTGATTCGTGGTCTATATAGAGACCAAGATAAATTTCCACTTGTACGTACATAAATGATAGGTCAGACCTTCCACGTAATTTGAAATATAGGCTATTATGTAGTGCACTTTAGTTTGAGTTGACTAATAAAGAGGTACCGTATATTTTATACATTATAAGAGCCATATAATAATTTCATAGGTATTTTATAAGATCTAGTTTAATATACCAACGGATCCAGCAAGTAATAGGTTAAGATTATAATAGTCTTTTGCCTGAGAGAATATATTCACCATTATTTTACCCGTTCCCTACATAAATAACTATTATACATTAATCAGTATAATATATATATAGGTAGTTTTTTGATATTTTAATAACCAGAGCATGTGGTAATTTCTATGGTATATATCATCCACCATCTTTTAAAAATTATATAATATCCACTCACGATAATTGTTAGAATGTGAGACTACGTCTATATAATCAGTCATCTTTCGTGAGTAGTAAATATTTAATATAATTAAAATATTAAAAATAATATAACTTATCTGATAAGGATAAATATAATACTTGGTCCTAATTAGTATATGCTCTACTAGATGAAATGTTTCATTATTTAAAAAATACCTTTCAAAGTGATTATATTAATATAAAACACGTATATTCACAAGGTAATAAATTATTGAGTTTCGGTGTAATATCTATGTGACGGTTCCTGTTGAGATCAACCATGTATCTTCTGAATTATAATATACTATAACTTAGTCTATTATAAAGATTCAATTAAAAAAATACACATTATCGAAGGGTCGAATAGTTATATATTGATCTAGATAGTGTCATGGAATAATTGAAATCGAGAGGTCCTTCTGTATATTTGTAATTGAGTGAGATAAAAGCGATAAAAAAAAGATACTGAGATTAATAAAGTTGTGGATAAGTTTCACTTTACACTAAATACGGTGATATGGTATTTACACAAGAGAAGAAGATCCTAATTCGCTCTCTATATGACAACAGTCTTGGACGTGAAGGGTATGATGTAAATAAATATGCATTCTATGCTGGTATACATTGCACCGTAAAACGTATATATAAATAGAGGAGAAGTAATTTTGTTTAATAAACATCTCTATTATATACTTAATGATATTAAAAGATTACAGGTTGTTTCATTAGTTATATATGTGATAAATATGTATTGCCATTTACAGTCATTATATCATGTAAATTATATAAAGGTAATATAATAATACAACTAATCAATATACCACTTTTTCTTATAGTTCATTGATACCTATATCCTATATTCCTTCTTTATATAGTGTTTTTTACGACGACCTAACACCTTGACCCGTTATCAACTTATGTCGTATTTTTACTGTAACTTATAACATATCATCTAACAGTTCTATATCAGAAGCATTGTCGACTAATACGTTCTAGTATTTTTCCAGCTGTTCGAGGATCGACCGCCACCCATAAATTATCCTCGTGAAAAGTAGTTACTATATATAACTTACCTTCCATAGCTAGGCTTTCATTATTTAGTTGCAAAGATATTACCTCTCTATAGTATTTAAACAAAATGGTAATTAGGCTAACCGTTCGAACAACGAAGTCTAAAATAAATCCACCTATAATAAACCATACCCTATATCTCTGCATTCTTAGAACTCCTCTGTAATAAGTAACTCGTATTACTTCTATTCACATATTAAATTTAATATATTAATAGTAAAGAATAAAATATTCAAACATTAAATTTAATATATTAATAGTAAACAATTGCTAAAAGTGTATGGTACTATACCTATTATATCTACTAATATCTTATTACTCTATACTTAAATATAATATATTATAAATATAACAGACGATAACTTTCAGTACTGTCATAAGGTCTTAATCTCAATGAGTAATAAGTAAGTATTATATAGCTGTATACATAGTGATATAAACTTATAATATCCTTTTACCTTTAGAAAATTATACTACTTCTGAACAAGAGCTTTAGTATCCCTATATATATCGTAATATTTGATCTATATATATTAATATCTAAGTTATAAACAAGAGACATGATGATAGGCAATATACCAAGAATCATTTAGTAAACAATACATGTTAGCGAAGGCATGATACAAAATTGTAATGGAAGTATCTCGAACGGCAAATCTTATTATACGTGGTTTCTATTTTTGCCGTTATTCAACGCACCTCGCCTACCTCCACCTTGTCACATTCGTTTGCTAAAAGAGAAATATATATATGTGCTATAGCTCCCATATAGATTAGGTTAGTCTTTATTATTTCGCTATCATTATAACAATCTTTCTATCTACAAATAATTAAAAACTTTTAATGACTATATGTGTGAGCCAATCTGATATTTTATAATGTAAATCAAAAAAACAATTCGTACTGAACAACTCAATATATATGTGTAAAAGAAAAGGAAGAACACCTCCCGTCGAATAAATTAAACTTAATAAATATCTTTTCAGGTTCACATCCTCAATTGATGAATTTAATATGATGATTAAACACTGTTTATACTTCGTTAAACGGTTTATAATTAAATCTAAGAAACACTAAATCATTATTACATAATTCACTTTGCTTTCAGAATTTTTTTTGATTAAGCTATGAATCACCTCGTACATCTAGATTTATTAGTAGAGACCATTGTTATTATTGTACATAAATATTATATATATGAAATA
>JABUQX010006443.1:7500-14999 GCA_015478945.1 Trachelipus rathkii | reverse complement strand
TAGTGAATATTATAGGATACCTTACTGAAATTGATTGCATCAGAACAAAAGGACAAAACAACACTAGAACCTGAAAACATTCCATTGTTCTAGAAAGACACAGGAAGAATACAGGTTCCCTGCGATCCTTAAGATCGTAGTCCTCTAGTATTAGAGAAGGCTTAGGTCTAGAATCTCAGAACGCTAAGATTGAAAAACCACTAAGAGTCCAAACAATGAAGATGCGGCGCGCTGCCTAATGAGCGACAAGCTTCTGCAATGCTCGCAGAGAAAGGCGATCTGAAATGGGGAAAGGAATTAAGTTCATATAGTCAACCACTACTCTCATTTTTCCGCCTGTCTTTTTCGGTATAAGAAGAAGTGGGGACGAACTAGCAGAAACACTGGGTGTAATATATCCTTTCTCTAAGCTATCTTCAACCCATTCATCAATGATCTCCATGTATTTGTGCGGTAATCTAAGGCCTGGTGTAGACATATGGAGGACTACCTTCTATAAGCTTAATGGAAAATTTATTCAATTTACAAAGTCCAACAGGATCATCGGCCAGAGCAATTGAATCTCTATTCTTCATGTCAACATCTCTTCTAATTGAGATTTATTGTTCAATACATATTTATTAGAATCTTTACTAGACTCGGAAAGCAATATTTCACGGTAAACTTCTCTAATCTGAGAATCAGAAAGATTTTTGGAAAGTAACTGCATTTATAAAATCATTATCTGCAGAGGCTTCATTTTGCTTGTAAAGTAATGGAGAAGCTGTTGCAAGATAAGTGTGATTATCAAATTTAATAGTATCAGCACTTAAATTTACTAATTCCAATAATATTTTACCGTCAGTGCACGTAGACAACGTATTACCAAAGAAGAGTGTACCTGAATTTAAGAAATCATTTTTACTTTCTGTGATGAGAGCTATGTTCTCCGGAGGAGAAGCATGGATATTCATACTCAACTTTGAACGGAAAAATGTACCAAGTACGCAAAAATCCAAACAGCTGAAGAAGGGTACATTTTATATGATAGATCATCACTTATCTCAACATTTGATTCTGAAATCATTTGAATAGCATTCAGGAATTCTACATGTAAATTGCTTTAAAAAGAGATTCGAACATATATTCATCTGAGAGTGGGCATGAGCATAGAAGCTCAAAGAGAATTTAAAAATGAATTTTGGCAAAAATCACAATCTGTACTTTTGCATTTTGTTCTCAATATAACCTATTTTGAGTCCTGTAAGATCCTATGGCCGTGGGGTCCATAAAATTGAATCAGGATGATAAAAAGATCGGAGTTAGAATCTACACCAAAGATTTTTCTTTCACAATCTACTTTATTAGTACCCAGGAACGGTACTGAGGGCATGTAATGTCCTAAATTTGGATTATTTTGAAAATTATGGGAATAATGTCTATTCTGGACATTCAATTATTTAAATTGTCCCGATCATTAACTCTATTTGTATCTAGAAGAGGTACATTAGACATGTAATGTCCATAATTAGAGTTTTCGTGAGGAAAATTAGACTGATCAAAATCTTCAATGACATGTTTGGAAAAAACGGACTTTCTTCTCTCTATTATTTGAAGTTGAAGAAGGATAAGGTTATAAGATCGATCATAATGATTATTTTCATAATTATACAACTGATCAGAACTTGTACCTTTGGCATCTTCTTTTAAATTGGCCAATATTGCCCTATGGGAACCATTGGAAGGCATTTGAGGTACTGCAGAAGTTCTGGGAACTGAATAAGGATGAAAATCAAAATCTGTAGCAGTTGCAGTTTTCTAAGCTTAGCCCTTTTTATACTGGAGTGAGCTCCAGATGGGCAGTATAACCAGAAAAAATTATTTGAAACACGATTAGAATCTGATGAACCTTTTCCAGTTGAGTACTGTGTTTCTTTACAGTTGTGCTAATAAACTTTCTTGTTCTAATAACTTCTTTTGAAGTTAAAACCTGTTTTATTCGCTGACTTATAAATCCATCTCATCGGAAGTAGACTATAATAATTTTCGCGAAAGACTTTCGTACGCGCCGCACCCGAATATTATCGCGGTAACCGTTAAGTAACGAACGAGAATTGCTTAAGATCCCTCGGGGAGGTTGTGAACCTAAGACTTCGGCTCCAGGCGACCTTCCTCGTAGAGAAAGATTCCCTGTACTTTTAAAATTGCTTAAACCACTGTCTAAGCCTTCGGCACGTGTATCTTTAAAGATGCACTAGAAACCTCAGCAGAAGAAGATCTTAGAAAAAGATCCCCTCTGGGTGTAATATTAGAGCCTCCTCGAAGAGGTGCTCCTGAGTTTCCAACAGCGTGAAGCCTTGAAAAGGTCCTTCTGTGGAAATGTGTGTTGTCTCCTCGTAGAGGAGTACCAGAAGTTTCTTTACAATCAACCCTATCTAAATATGAAGGTCCTTGAAAAGAATCCCTACCATAGGTCATTCCTTGATCAGGGGAATTAAAGGCACCCGGAGGAGGGGGTTCCTTCAAAGATCTGCCATTTTCCTTAAATTTATAATTTTCCTTAAATCTAATATCATTTTGACTATGCATGTTTGGTAAATGTCCATGTGAACTATATGTATGATGTGTATGTTGTGGAAGGCTGCCTTCAATGTAATTGAAAGGGTTTTGTTTATCCGAACGTTTCGAATAAGAACGTATAGCACTTATGACTAACGGTATATCACGCACTTTCCTTCCAGAGTCATTACACACATGCACTATATCATGCTTAGCGTTTATTAAAATAGGCAATTCTTTTATTACATCAGTTCCCAATAACAGCATCTTGTGGAAAATGCCTGTATTATTATCTAAACATAGAAACCGTGCCAAAATAATAATTCCCATTAATATTATTAACAATTCAGTAAGACCATAACCTTTAAAGATTGATCCAGAAATGGAATTTAATTATAAGATTCGTAGGAAAAATTTCGGCTATTTTCCCTATTAAGAGAAGCGTGCATAAGTTTCCTTATAAAAATTGTAATTTAACCAAACTTGTTGGTCGCGTTCCGGTTGTCGACTAAAGCCACAGTGAAAGCACATACGCAGCATTATTAGTGGTTAATCTTATAGGGTAAGCTATATTTACTATCCCCTTCTTCCTAGGGGAAGAAGTGGAGAAAATATTAGAAGAGTTAGGGACAGAAAGATCATCGTCTACCAAAAGAGCAGAGATTTCTGTAGGAAAATAGGTAGTAGAAGGGACGAAGTCTTTCTGACAGACTCCTGAAAGATTACTTTCGTCAGATATCGGAGTCGGAGAATATCCAACTACTGCTGAAAAGGGGAGGCCTCTGAGGGAGGACTCCTCATTCTATTCTCATATTGAGGATAATATGACTGATTATAATCTTCTGAGTGGTATATAGGCGAGGGGGAGTGATCATAGTCTTCCGAAGGAATTCTATTTGCATGCATATCACTCATAGCGCTTATATTCTGACGTCTATTATAATTATTATAATTATTATAAGAGTTATAATAAGGACGGTTATTAGTAGGAGCGGTCATATTTCTTTTATTTCTGCGTGAGTTATAGTAAGTAGAAGGATAAGAGAAATTAGATCGAGGTGCATTAGGAGATCTGAAAGATTGAGAATTTCGAGCATATGTAGGATTTAAACGTTGGTTATAAGAAAAAGAAGAAGCTTGACGAGAAGCCCAAGAAGCATTATACTCTACTGAATTGCCTCCCTTCTGCTCCTTTCTCCCTCTATTCCTATTATTAATCCTCCTTCCATTATTTTACTCTTACCCTCTCCTGTGACTGCTGGCCTGATTTCTCTGTCTACCTCCATCAGGAGATAAATTCTTGATTCCTTTTAACGCTCGGGGACTCTGATAATCCCAGGAAGAACCTCTACACGCTTCTTGCGTCCCTCTTGCATGATAGTCTTAACAGGAGGAGCAGTAACGCCTATAACGACACTCGTTGGTTTTATGACCGAAACGTTCGCATCTGTAACATATGGGTTTATTTACTGTTCTTCTCACATTGGAACTGGCATCATTAATTTGGGGGTTTTCCGTAGGAATTTCCGCCTGAAATGAGCGTACGTTCTGGCTATTTCGAGAAGAGCTGGATCCTTGAAAAGGTTTGGAAATAGCATTGGATGTTTTCGCTATATATTGTTCAATTTGAGAGGTGAAAGACAAATTTGCATCAAAATATTCAATAACTTTCGGCTGGAAGTGTTTGGGAATATTTTTGTACACTTTAGAAAATATTAATGTCCTTTTTAATTTGTCAGAAAGTTTCTCTCCATGTTGAGCATAAAAATGCCTCTCAAACTCTTGTACAGCCTTGGAAACTTCAGTGGCATATAAAATGAGAGGACGGCTATGATTCCAATTTACTTCATCAATAGCATTACAAGAACTAAAGCTCGACTCGACCGTTGGCGGATCGAGAATACTCAAGAGCTTTCTCGCGAACTCATTCCATGTCTTAGCGAACCTGAGCTCTTCATGTTCATTCATAAGTTCCCTACATGAACCTTTGGCATCGACATACCTGGAATAGAAAGCTAACTTTTTCTCATCAGTATCTATCCCATCTGCTTTAAAATAATCTTCCATACATGCCAGCCATCTCCTCACTGAAACACCAGTAAAAACTCCCTTGGAGTCAAACCCTTCAAGAGTCGGAACAGGATACCTCGTGTTGTAGAACCTTTGAATATTGCCGGGAGTCGGAATCACGTTATCATGATGTGGTCCATGAATAGGGTTATTAGGTGCAGTAGGACCTGTTGGGAAGGATGGAAGAGCAGAAGGAATTTGCTGTTGCTGAAAATAATGATAAGTGCCAGGCATGCCTAAGTAAGCGTTATAAGAAGGAGCAGGAATAGCATTATAAGTAGAAGGATAGGAAAGAGTCCCTATGTTAGCTACTGAAGTAGGGGGAACCCCATGCACATGCTGTTCAGCCATAGTATTAGGTACATGCAAAGAATAGTTAGGTATATTGTATGGAGTCGAGGTAGTTACTACTTGCGAAGGGATACCACCATAAGCTCCTCCAAGCGGAGCTTGGAGAGCACCATTAACCACTGAGTCTGCAGTGACTGAAATAATGTCGGTACCACTCACAGAAGTGAGGGTATTGACAGCAGAAGTAGTAGTTATAGTAGTGGTTTGTAGTGTTAGCACTACTTCAGTAGTTCTATGGGTTGAATTCCTTCATGTTGAAAAGAATTTTTGAAATATATATATATATTATAATATATATTATTATATATTAATATTATATATATATATATATAATATATATATATATACTATATATATAATATATAATATATAATATATAGTATATATATATATATAATTATATTATATACAATATATAATATAATATATACAATATAAAAATTTATATTAGTTCCTTCCTTCTCCAATTCCTCTCTTTCACCTATATATATATTAGAAATATATATTATATATATATGTAGGGCACTAACATATACTTATAGAAAAGGTTAAAGGAGAATAGGTCTCGGAGGGGTACCGTATATATATATATATATATATATATATATATATATATATATATATATATATTATACAGGCCTATATATACAATATATAATATATATATATAATATATATATATATATATATATATATATAATATATATGAAGGAAAGATATATATAATTAAAAGAAAAAGAAAAGAAATATCCTTATTCTAAAAGTAATTATATACTTAGAATGAGGGCAAAAGGATTCTCCTTTCCTTCTCTGAGGAATTCTGTGAATTCCTTTTTCCACCCGTAGGGAAGGAAATCAAAAATCTGATATAATATATAATACGCATGATATATATATATATAATATATATATATAAATATATATATATATATATATTATATGATATATATATATATCATATATATATATATATATATATATATATATATATATATATATATATATATATATATATATATATATAATAAAAGAAAAGAGCAAGAACTCAATAAATCAAGAATTTGAAGAATTCAAGCTATTTATAATATTTGAGTTCATTCCTCCTTTATATTATAAAATGCAGAATGGCTAAAATCCGAGAACAATTGAAAAGCTGAATAATCAGTTATTGAAGCTCATATTTTTCGTAGTCATCGCTTTTTTTTGGCATAAAAGAAGTTGATTATTTAATCATCAATGATTGATTGCTGATTGGACTATCTATGTTGATTACTTCTTTATAGCAATCACTATGTTGGCTATTTAAGTAATCAGCAAATCATCAAATCATCAATGTGGTTTGCTATTCAAGATATTATTATTACTATTATTATTATTATTATATAATTGATAATAATTATTTATTAATGTAGTAAGAGGAGTCACTTAGCTCTATGGATGACTCTTGTATTTATCTAGTCAGAGGGGTCCTGACTTGGATACTCATCACCTCCGCCTCTTTATAATAAAAGTATTTGTAGTAGCAGTCTTTCCGAAGGAAAGGAGTGGCCCTTATGATTTCAAATTGGAGGTCTTCATGGTAGTAGTAAGGGCTTAGTCAGAGTAGTAGTAATCAGCTTTCTCTACAGCAACTCACTCATTTTCCATGTAGTCTTGTAGAGACCATTTGTAAATCATGTATATATAATAAATTATACATACACAACTTTTTAGAGTAACAAAATTGTAATTAAGACGACTTTTTAGAGGAGTTTTATTTTGGAATTTTTAATTTTTGATGGCAATTTTTAAGAATTGCTTTTGTTGGTAGAAATACGCAGTTTTTCTACTTTCTTGAATATTAATTTATAATTAAATTAATAGATGAGGTGGGGGTCGGCAATAAAAACCGTAGAAAGGACGATGCAGGAACTACAATTGCAGGAAAAAAAATAAAAAATTAAGAGACGTGAATAAAGTAGGCAAGCGTTGTCGGAGACAAGGAAGCCTGTAGATCAGCTGACAACAGAAAAAAGTTATGTAGGTCGCCAAATGTAAGGCTATATTCCGTCAGTAAGCAAGGCTTTTAGGGTAAAAATAAACAGTCGTGATTGGATGATATAATTCCTTATTTTACCTTTTTCAACAACGAAACATATTAGTTAAAAGAGGTAATTCGATGCACTTGTATATTCTTATTCCAGTAATTAAATTAACATTCCAAAATAACTCTAAAATATTTATTACTCTAAAATATTTGTCGTCCTAAAAACAAAATCATCACAATATGATCTAAGGGCACAACACATCTACAAATAAGAAAGAAAGGGAAACGTCCTGAATATTGATACATCACACAATAGGTAATGCGCATTTATTCACATTTATTAGATGCAGATAAATACGTGATACCATTGAAATTTATTATTATTATACTTAAAACCAGGATGAGCATTATATTTATATTTATTTTCAATAGATATATATACAATGCTCAACAATCAATTTAATCATTTACTTACCAATAAATGGATTATCTATTTAGGGAGGCAGCAATGCCA
>JABUQX010006443.1:0-2500 GCA_015478945.1 Trachelipus rathkii | reverse complement strand
GTAGACTGAGAACATGAAGAAAGTTAAGCGGATATCAAAGCCGAATGTGGGGGACGAAATACAGTTGTATCAGCCTGGGTAGTGTCGGCTGGTTAAGGAGCGGAAACGATGGCAGTCATAATAATAATAATAATAATAATAATAATAATAATAATAATAATAATAATAATAATAATAATAATAATAATAATAATAATAATAATAATAATAATAATAATTGAATAGATAATAATCAATTAATAAATAATATATATAATAATATAAATATATATTAATAAATAAAATAAGAAATAATAATAATTATAATTATATTATAATATAATAATAATAATAATTATAATATAATAATAATAATTTAATTATAATAATAATAATAATGAATAATAATAATAATAAGAATAATAATAATATAATAATAATAATAATGAATAATAATAATGAATAATAATAATAATAATGAAAATAACGAAACCAATAATAATAACAAAAATGACACAAGTTATCAAAACATTGAACAGTTAACCAGTGCTAAAAATATGGAAAATATAAATCATACTATTAATAACAATGAACTGGAAAATAGTGATACAATAAATAAAAATTTTGTTAACGGACAATTATTAACTTCAAATGTCAAAGAATTGCATGCTTCTTATTCAAATAAACCTAAAGTATCACAGAGGAAAAATGGTAGTGGTCCGGAATATAAAAATATTTCAATTAATAAAAATATTATATTAAATGACACAACTCTCGAATTGTTGTGGTAAGATGAATTGTTCAAATTTTATTGCAACTGTGAACCAGCAACATGAAGGATATATCTTCTTTACATTAAATTTATCTAATGATATGAGTGTTATGGACCAGGTGAGGGAAAGTGAGAGCAATAAAACAAATATCTTGTTAGACCCAACTGTCATAAGTGCTGTTAATGACCGCTGTTTTATCAGTAAAAATGTTGCTGCCGATGTTGGAGAAAACGAGAAAGTTTGTAAAATTGACGACTTGACCTCTTTCCAGGTTTATGACAATATTAATAAAGTAGATTATTTAATTGACACCGGATGTGCCAGAAATATCCTGGCAGGGAGTGCTCTTGCCAATAGCAAGCCTCCTTTGGGCTATATGTTTGCCGCAAACAATTCTAAAATTGCCATTTATGATATTAAAACCATTGAATTTGACCTAAATTTAGGCAGGAAATATTATGATACTTTTTATGTAGCAAATATTGATGTAAACATATTGGGTTTGTCATTTTTAAAGAAATTTCAAATGGGCATTGACTTCAAACGAGATTTATTGATGGACTCAGTCATAAATGAGACTTTGAGATTAAATAGAGATATAAATTTTAATATTAAGTATGCGCATGAAATCCTTCCATCTACTCTGTCGATCTCACCTTCCGCTATCACCTCTTTGCACGTCCCTTCTAGTCCTCCTCTTTTTAATGATATTTTATTGATAAAAATTTATTTTGAATCCTATTTACACAATCTCCACATTAATTGAAACAAATGCAAACTTGGGACGAAATTTTTGAAACGCTAATGCTCTGGCCTACCCAAGTCCCTAGAGCCCTTTCAAAATCATTATACACTCGACAGACGTAGCGGCAGGAGCAGTAATTTTCATCTACAGAGAGGTAAACCATGTTCGCTTTTTACAGCACGATTTTGTCGCCTGCGGAACGAAAATATGATTATGCAAACCGATTATTAGTGGTTTTAACTAAAAATAAAAATAAAAGAATGAGCACAGCCTTGATAGGTGAGGACGGTCTTTTAACTACTGATGAAAAGACCGCTTTTATACCTGAAAAAGTATTAATAAAGCTGGCCAACACCACCTTTATCAAGTGAACATGGGGACCCCATGTCCCTCAAACCCATTGAATCCCCAAAGCGATATTCACGAACTAGAGTAGAATTTGATGTTCTTTTAGCTACAGGAGTGTTAAGTAGAACCAATTCACCATGGTCGTTCCCTGTAAGTGTCCTTGAAAAGAGCCAAGGTCGGATCAGAATCATATCCGACTTTAGAGAGCTAAACAAGAGAGCTGAAATCGAAACTTATGGCCTCCTCCACCTTCAGTATGCAATGTTTACCTTAAAAGGAAGTAAACTTTTTATTAAGATAGACTTAGCCCAATCATTCTATGGGATACCGCTCCACCCAGACTCAGAAAAGTACTTCACCATAACATCCAACCTCGGAAGTTATAGCTATCGATGCCTGCCCATGGGGTTCGTCTCCTCACCATTTGTGTTCCAGGCTTTTATCGATATTCTGATGCACGGACTCGAAAATACATGTATATACATGGATGATATCCTCCTACACTCCAAAACGGAGGAGGAACACAAAATCCTCCTTGAGAAAGTACTGAAGAGGCTACAATACTAAACATCAGTATTAATCCCTCCAAGTGTCAAATAGGTGAGAAAGAAATCGATTATCTGGGCTATACAATCAATGAAAACGGAATCAGACC
>JABUQX010006442.1:17500-51508 GCA_015478945.1 Trachelipus rathkii | reverse complement strand
ATATTCATATATATTATTATATATATATATTATATATATATATATATATATATTTATATATGATATATATCATATATATATATAATAATATATATCTACTATATATATAGTAGTATATATATATTATATATATATATATATATATATATATATATATATATTAATAATTAATATATACATATATAATATATATATTTATTAATTATTATATATATAATATATATATATATATTATATATATATATTATTATATATATATATATATATTATATAATATATATATTATAGAGGAGAGAGAGAGAGAGAGTAGAGAGAGAGAGAGAGAGAGAGAGGAGAGAGAGAGGAGAGAGAGAGAGAGAGAGAGAGAGAGAGGAGAGAGAGAGAGAGAGAGAGAGAATTCTTTTACAATTTCGAAATAACAATTCACGAACACGTTTAATATATCATATTCTTAAAATTTCCATTACGGGATTAATGGCTTTTCTTTTAAACATTTTTATAAACTGAAAAAATAGTTTGCTTCTGTCACAAAATAAGAAATTTATATTGATGTGCAATGTACTCTGCTTTCCTTTTACCATTATTTAATATATAGTCTTGGTAATTTTCATTTATTTACAGTTTTACATATTAGTAAAGCTAATTCAATAGCATATCGCAAAACACTCGGTTAAAATATCTCATTTTTTCAGTATAAATCTATTCATGTTTTTGCAAATGGCAAATTTTTCAGTTATATCAAAATTGAACTCTTCCAGTGTTAACTGGAGTCTCATCGCAAATAATTGCTTTAAGGGATTTTTTGCTATTAGAATCAATTATGAAAGTTATTATTTCATCAGTAATACATTTGGCATTGCCAGTATCTGGTGTAACATGAGTCATGTAAGTATCATCTGGTTCTACTGACAATAAGTGATGTGGTAATCTGTAGGTAGGTAAGTATGGTTAAAGTATAAGTCCATGATGAAAGATAGTCAGGCAAGCCACTTTGAATTCAAAGGATGTCCAGGTATGTGAAGAGAGTCTATTTTTTTTATGCTTGTATCATATTGCATTCATTGCTTTAATGCTGCATTCACAATAACAGCAGTTGCCGTGTAGCTTACACGATTCCTGTCAATTTTTATTGCTAAATTATTATACCTAAATCGTTCTGAGTATTATTCTCAAAGTTAATTCTGGGAAGAAATTCATCATCATTTCCGCTATTCTTTTTTCCATAGTATCTTCCTATATAACATCAAAGTTTATTCCTTTGCTATTTGAAGTTGCACAAATTTCCCCATCTTGTGTCCTACTATTAATAACAACCCTACCCCTCCCAAGACTTACACAGCTTTTATCACTAAGGTTTATCAATTTTTCTTGCGTCCTTCTTCTCGCACTTGTTACTGCTTTAACAGTAGTCTGATTTTTTCCTTTCTTTTTGATCTAAAATGATTCATTCATAATACGGTATTCTAATTTTGCTTCTGGAATCAGTTCTTTGTTTTTTTTTATTATAGCAGTTGCATGTGCAAATGTCAAACCAGATATGTTATCATATGACTTTACTACAGCTTTGAAGTCATCATTTCGTCTGCTTTGTGGAGTTTTATTTAGTTTCAAATCTGATTCTATAAGTCTTCTGAATTCTTAAAACTTTCTTCATGTGTTTTTGTTGAAAGGAAAAACTCTTGTCCCAAAAGCTTCCACGTCTTTTGCGGAAATTCTATAACCATCTTAGCGGTTACCGAACCTTTTGAAGGTTACTTGTTCTCTATTCATAACAGATAGGTAATGACTTACAACCAGGGTTGTGGAGTCGGTTTAAAAATTTTCCGACTCCGACTCCACTCTCTTCAAAATTACCAACTCCGACTCCGAATCCGACTCCACCCTTTGAAAATTGCCGGACTCCGACTCCGACTGCCACTCTTTTGAAATTACCGCTCTTGAAAATACCTGACATACGACTCCGATCCACCCTTTCAAAATTACCAGACTCCGACTCCACCTTCTCAAAATTGCGACTGCTGACTTCGCCGGATCCGCTCTCTTCAAAACTGAGCCGACTCCCCGACTCCGCGACCTCTGACTCGATCACAACCCTGTTCAACATCTGCTTTGTGAGAAGTCATCGAAAGGTGGAAATTTGATCGAAATCCAAAAGATTAAATTTGCAGGATTTGCTTCTGGTAGAATTTTTAAAAAATGGGGGAACGTTTTTATTTGGTTCATTCTAGAATCAAAAATATTACCATCACTAGAAGCGTGCCCAGTCCTATCTGATGTGCAATATATTATAAATTAATATATAATAAGGCTTATATATACTCACTCACGTACTTATATAGTTATATAATATATAATATATATATATACTATACGTATATATATATATTATATATATATATATATATATATATATATATATATATATATTTTATTATATATATATAATTATATATAGATAATATATATATATATTAATAATATATATATATATCTTATATTGAGTATATATATATAAGATATATATATATATATATATAGTAGAGAGTATATATATATGAGTACGTAAGTATTATTAGTATTAAATACTCTCAATTTATATATATATATATATATACTTATATAATATATACTATTATATATATATATATATATGTATATATATATATAGTTATATAATATATTACTATATAATATATATACGTTTGATTTATTTTGAAAAACTTTAAGTTATGGGCTGCGGAATTAGTGCGAGAGAGCGAGTGACCACTCAGAAATAATTATCATATTTTGAACCAGTATCTTACAAGGTAAAAGACCCTATTAATCAATTTTCATCAAAAAACAGAATAGCTAATCGTGGGTTGAAACTTGTGCTTGAATATAAGTTTTTAAAGTGGGCTCAAAGAGTAAGAAGATGAGGCCTGTTGCGCGAGAGGGTAGGGGGGCGCACAGCCTTGAAATTTTAACCATAACATTAGACCATGATACGGACGTGCGGTGCATAGGCGTTGTTTTTTCAAAAGTAATAATTTTGAGGCACCACCAATTCTATATATATAGTATATATAATATAATATATAATATATATATATATATATATTTAATATATATATATATATATATATATATAATATATATAATATATATATATATATATATCTATATATAATATGAACCTTTTCTGTTTTACTTAAATGTCAATTTTGAATTTTTTTTGTTCTTTTTTTAATAATTTCTAGTAATGTGATTTAACAATCATCTTAAGTGGTAAGGACAATATGCAAACCAATTTAATGGCAGTTAAACGTTTTTACGGACTCGTGGCTGTTTTTTTTGTTTTGACTAAAGGAATACCCAAGGGGAACGACAGGGGTAGGTAATAACCCCCTCAGGGAGGGTCTCCGGAACCTCGCTCTTTGATTTGGGTGATGCGGGGGTTCCTCCGCCCTCCTCTACGGGGTATGAGAACGCTCCCCTGTCCCGTCGGCTCGAGCCCTAAGTTTTTTTTATTTTTTTTGTGTTTATATATTTGTGTAATAAGCTTTATGCGCTGATTCAACTGTTAATTGTTTTTCTGTTTTTTCAGGGATATTATAGTGTTCTCTATAGTTGAAAAATTTGTTTCATTTCATATAACAGACGAGCAGACTTATTGATTAATAGACTTTTTTATGATTAATTAATACATGTAATGGTGATTAATATCATGCTTTAATTATATAGTATTGTACGTAAACTTTTTCCAGAGATTATATTATAATTCATTTTTTAAATAATATCTTAAATTTTTTAGATTATTTAAAAGAAATTATTTTAAGAAATATTAGAAATTTAAATCATATGTTTTATATAAATAATATATATATATATATATTATATTATACTATGAAATTATCTATAATGGATTTTTGGTTTAAATATAATAGTTAAGCTATAATAATACTATATATTATATTATGTAGGATCGTGCCGAATAGTAAGAAATGCCGAATACGCTGAATTCGGCCTAAAGTATTCGGCCGGAATCCGAATATCGGCCGAATTAATCACTTCGCTATTCGCAGAATAGTTTATTTGAAAGTTTGGGTCATCCATTTAGGGAAAAATAAAGAAAACTTACACCGGTCAACAAAAAATTGTAAAATTTTTCTTGGATGGACTTTTGTTGCAGAATATATAGTACATCGGAGCGTGCTGATTCCATATATTTTCTAGGATTTGCTGTATCACATCCCGTTTTCCTGCGTGCAATCATGGACCCTATTTTTTTGATATTCACTTAGGATTACAAAATTCATGTGCGCATTACGTAGGCTGTATAGACGTTACCTTCTTCATATATCTACAGTAGCAGCAAGTTTACTGCGCGGTCGATATTCGGGGAGCATGTGGTAACTTTAGTACGTCTACATGTAATGATTGCCAATGACTGGATGATGTCTATCATCACTGAAATACAGTCGGATGGTCTGTCATTGTTCACGGTATGCCAGGGTGAACTATACTCTTGGTATGAGAGGTTTGTATTTGGCCCGAACAGTGTTTCTTGAGCCTGTTTGCTTTCGAGATTGCAATGAAAAATGACTACTGGACGATGGCCACAAAAGTAACATTTTATCGTAACAGAGAAGCAGAGCTGCGGAGGCTCTTTCCAGTCAGATGGTAACCTTGTGTAATGCAGTGAAGTTGCAGGCCTACTACTGTCTATGGGACTCCCAGCATACGATGAAGGTGAGTGGCGACTGTTTATTGACACTTCCAGAGCAGTTTAAAGTGTGTGTGGTTACACAACGGCAACAGTACTGCTTCGGTTCCAGTAGGGTACTCAGTACGGATGAGAGAAGAGTATGCAAAATCAAGACAGTTTTTGGAAGGCTACATATCAGGTACATCGATGGTAAATATGCGTCGACTTCAAAATGGTAAACATTTGGCTCGATCAGCAAAGGGTTTCACCAAATATGCCTGCTTCTGTGGGCTATTGGGACCAGCCGGGACGGCAAAGGATCGACTTGAAACAGAAAGAGAATGTCCACCCGAGGGAAACCTTGAACGCCAGGTTACAGGAACACATCGTACGTGAACCACTTGTACAGATATAAAAAAAACATCCTTACCTCCACTACACATAAAAACTTGGTTTGATGAAAACAATTTGTGAAGGCCCTGGACCATGATGGTTGATGCTTCCGCTATATATGCTCAATGTTTCCTGGTCTTGGTCTGAGTGACGAAAAGAAAAAAGCTGGGATATTTGATGCCCACAAATAACGGACACTCCTCCGTGAATGCTGCCTTTGCTACAACAATGAATGTGTTAGAGGCAAGAGCGTGGAATGCTTTTTCAGATGTAGCACAGAATTTCTGGGGAACAGAAAGCCGAGAACCACTACATTTTAACAGGAAGCTTGCTAGACCTTTAAATTTTGGAAATGCAAGAATGTAAGGTGTGGCCACCTAACTTACATTTCACTTAGAACTTTTCGGATAGCTAAGGCGTGTTTGGTAGCACGGGGTGAAAAGGTCCTAAGAATTAAAAAGTTTATGGGAGAACGTTCGGGTGCGGGGATTCAATATGATTGGAAGAATATTTGTTGAGCCTGGAAAGAGCGGATCAGACCCATGCCAGGTAGAATCGTCACGAAGAGAAAGTTCTAAACCATCCGGTAATGTATTGTTACCAAATAAACTAAAACCCATTCTTCCTAATCTCATCCAATTGTTGTCCAAATTAATTCTTTAATTCAAAATTTTGTATTTAACTGTTTAAAACCATCTATCTACGCTAAACGATATGGTTTTAATTTGTGGTTCTGTTTTCTCCTCCCCCTTTTCATAATATCCAATTATAATAGTATATAATTTTTATATTTTAATAATCTATATATATATTATATATATAGCATTATTATTATATTTAGATTATTAATATATATATATATAAATAATATATATATAATATAAATATATATATATTATATATAATACATATTATATTATATAATATATTATATTATATATGATAAGTATATAAAATAATATATATATCTTATTATATTATATATATATTATATAATATATACGGTAATTATAGCATTTTCCAAAAATCACCCAGGAAAATTTTCCTTAAAAAAGTTTTTCAAAAAAATCTTCTAATTCAGAAAAGTTAAGTTAAGTTAATTTTTTAAGAAAATTGTGTTTAGTTGTAAGCTTCTGGCATAATTCCAGAAGCTTTGCCTGCACTAAAGAATTTTTTTTTAAAAAACTTATCGTAACTTAACTTTCTGAACTTAAAAATTTTCTTGAACAGAAAAATTTTCAGTGATTTTGAAAGGGTGGAATTTAAAAAGTGGCAAAATTTCCTATATAATAATATATTATACTTATTATTATATATATATATATAATATATATAATATATATATATATATATATATACGTATTATATTTATATCTATATATACATATATTATTATAATAATATATAAATATTATCCCAATGAATTTTGATAGAACCTCTTGAAAAAGGTAAAATTCATAAAATTTTTACCAAATCTTGTGTTACCACCCCACCAATATCTGCAACCAATGCGGATGTTGATATGCAAAAAACCGATTAACATTTTTGGATCAGCACATCAATAATCATTTGCGAAACCCCGTCCAAGAAATTTCATGTTTTACGCAGTGGTTATATACCAAGTAAAAACAAAAGTAAATACTATTTCTTACCTATAGCAAACCTTCACATATTAAAATTAAGTGAAAATTAAAAGTTTCGTAGTTTAAAGAATATTAAACTAAAACTTCATTGTAAATAAGCTCTAAGTTTTAATAAAATGACCGACATTACCAAGTTCTCCCCAATTTCAGGGCGATTAAACCTAATTTCTTGTGGGCTTCATAATATCTTCCTGTTCTAACATAATTCCTTTTCAAACTTTTCGACTGGCTGAAGGTGGAGCCTGAAAGGTTTTTTATTGGGTAGTTTTTTTCAAATTCAATAAAACTATTGTCCAGTGGTTTTTTTCCCCAAAAACCAAATTTTGAAGGGAATATTCAATTGGGTCTTACTGAAAGTTAGGCAAAACTTATATATTTGTATTTATTTTCTTGATGTAATTCCGTATGTAGCCTTTAACTTTTTATGTACAATAATAACAGTATCGGGGTTCCAGAAAAGAATGGGACATTTCTTTATTTTCAACCTCCCTCACTTTCTTTTTCTTTTTGTTATGACGATTTTGGGGAAATTTGCCACATTTCTTTAAAAAAACAATCCATTAAAAAGTGGAAAATGGACCTTCAGCTTACTTTTTTTCCTCATTGAACCGTGCAATCCATCGACGGTCACGCAGAAGAGTCAGGAGCTTTAAATTTTTTTTTTTTTCATACATTTCTTTCCCCATGCCCTTCAGCGACCCCATATTATTTTTTCACTTGATTTTCATGCTGATTTCCCATGTTTGGAACACTTAGCGAATCCAGATCCTAAGAAAGCAGCCTTACACCCACCAAAGATTTAATCACATAGAAATTAGAAAGTCTTTTTTTTTCTACTGATTTCTTAAGCTCTTCAACGAGTGTAATTATTCCACGGAAGCTTTTGCTTTTAATTGCCTTATTTAAAATAGATTTATTGCTAAATAATGGAAGGGGGGATCACTTGGGGGTTTGACTGGTTACTTCACGGTTTAATGCTTGTTTTGTGATTGTGTCAAATTGGCCTCAGTAAATTGGAAAACTAATTTTGCCACCCTTGGAAATCAGTTCAATTTTCTGATTGCATTCCAGCAGCGGGTTAATATGGATAGGGGAACTTTTTTGTTTTTTTTCCCAAACCATCTTTTAAGCAATATCATACGTTCTGTCCCGAGGGGTAGAAAAACGTTCTTGAATTAATTTATGCTGTTTGACATTCAGCTGCATCTGTAAGTTTTATCGCTTTTTGCAGCCCTGCCGTTTGCTTGAACTGGTGAAAATGAGAGGGATATGCTTCAGCAAGTAAATAAAATACTTTACCAGACTTCTGACATAATATTCGAACTCGGTTGAACGCATAGTTGCAGACATGTGAATAAAACACTGAAATTGGGGATAGCAAGCCCACTCTCCCCTTTAAACCCCCAGCTACCATCGTTTGGTCATTATCCCGTAATCACTAAATGAATTCTAAATTTTTAGAAAATATTGGAAAAAATGTCAAGGCCCTTATAGGATCTGACAAATGACAATAGCCAATAGAAAATATTGGCTTAAAAATTTTAGCTATAAATTTGTTATTTTTTTTTTTGGAAAATAAGTTTCTAAAATTTCAAAATTTTAAATTGTAAATATCCCTTTATGTTGACATAATTTATTGTTTATAAAGCTCAATATTCGGCCCGAATAGTTCGGATCAAAAAGCCGATACTGATATTCTCGGTTTACTTTTGGGCCCCGAATACCGAAAATACTTACCCGATATTCGACCCACACTTCCCTTTAAAATATATATAGCTTATTATATATATATATTATTTATAATATAATATATAATATTATATAATATATAATTATATAAATAATATATTTTATAATATAAATTTAATTCATTAATATATATATATATATATATTCTTTATATAATATTATTAATATATATATATATTATAAGGCTAAGAATAAGCTTAAAAAAAAAAAAGGCTTTAGGGTTTTTTTTTTTTTTAAAAAAAAAAAAACCCCACCCCCGTTTTTTTTTTTTTAAAAAAAAAACAAAAAAGGGCCAAATTTTTTTGTTTTGGGGTTTTTTTTTTTTTTTTTTTTGTTAAATTTACTTTTGGTTTCATATATATCAGTCTTTTTAGGGGTATTAAGCATTAAACCAGTTAAAATACAATATGTTAAAGGAGGTATGGCAAATTAAGTTGATTTTTAGTACTAGTAAAGTTATATTGGTGCCTCTTAGGGGTATATAATTATTACTTCAGCCCCATGTCTGGGGATTATTATCTTATTATCTTAATTATTATTATTTATTATTATTTATTAAATAATATTTTTTATATTGATTATAGTATATAATATATATTAAGTATATATATTTTATAATATATAATAATATTTATATATATATATTATATATTTATATATATATTATATATATATTATAATATATATATAATATATATATATATATATTATATATAATATATACTGTATATATATATATATATTATATATATAATAATATATATATATATATATAATATATATATATATTATTATATATATTATTTATATATAATAATAATTAATATATAGTCATATATTAAAAATATATGGTAATACTGTAGATAGCGACCCACACACATTTTGAGACCGAAAAATTTCTCACTAAGTTTCAAAAAAAATTTTTTGGAAGTTTTGTCAGAAAAGTTAAGTTTTTTTTAAGAAAAATTGTTTAGTGGCAAAGCTTCTGGCATAATTCCAGAAGCCTGCCCCAACTAAAAGGGAATTTTCTTAAAAACTTAACTTTACCAACTTTTCTTAACTTAGAAATTTTGTTTAAACTTAGAAAATTTTCAAGTCTCAAAATGTTGGGTCGCTGTCTCACAGTATTACCGTTATAATATATATAATATATATTAAATATATATAGATATATATATATATATAGTAATATATATATATATTTATATATATATATATATATATATATATATATATATCTAATATATATAGTATATATTATATATATATTATTAAATTCTTCATCTACCTTTTTCTCCCAAGACTGGGGTAGGTGCGTAAGAATGCATCGGAAAAGAAAGCAGTAGAAGAATAAATGCACAAAAAGTCGAAAAGAAAGCCCAGCCTTAACCTCCCCCCCCCTCTGTACATTAATTAGTAGGAACTCGTCGCAGTCAGAAATCAACCCTAGAGCTTCACGGGACTTTGACAGACCCTCACTATGTAAATCGTCAGTGTAAGTGTTTATCCCTTGGCCCAGTGGGCCACAACCATACCCCCTCCAAAACATCCCCACCATTCTCTCCTATTCATGCACCTTTATTCTCGCCTCTGCCAACTCACCATTCTGTCCTTCAGTACATTCATTTACCTGCACTCAATCCACTTTTTCTTCGATCTCCCAGCCGGTAGGTTTCCAACACACTCGCCACTATTTATCCGCTTAAAAACCGATATCAATCCACCCTTTTCACATGACCAAACCATCTCAACATATTTTATTCTCTCGTTTCCCATTTTCTTCACCCACACAGTCTCTCTATCAACGTTCCATCCTCATTTATGCATTTCTTCTCCACACCTAGCATGCTCTAAGATTGTCCATCTGAACACATGAACTTTAGATCTATACTTCTTATCCAGAAAATAGTCTCACTACTTATACAATAACAACAGGTAACACGTATGTGTTCACATTTATAGCACTCTAAAGACTTTAGTCCCATACATTCACCAACGATTTTTAATTGCACCAGCCACCTTCCTGCAATCCAACCATATACCCTAAAATATTTTTAAACCTCCCAAGACCACCTTGTTCCCAGCGGGCTCCCAACCCACTTAAAACATAAAACTTCACACTGGAAGGACGGGGTCCTCACTCCAACAAACCAAATAAACCTACTCCCTTTATCTTACGTTTACTTTCAACACTCCTTATTACACCCAACCACTGGCCAATCTCTCAACATCCTCTCAAAAACTCTTTCCAAATTCAACCCCCACACAAACACCAAATCATCCTTCATCAATATAGGTTACAATTTATTCTTCCATCTCATTTCTCCAATCATTTCTTTTAACACAATTTCCTGTCACGCCCACCTTTCAATTTTTCATAACCAAATCCCATATACAAAGTTTGAATAACCCCAAATAGTAGACATTAAAACACCCCCAAACTGCTCACTCCCCTATTTAAATACTAAAACCCAAATCACTTTCTTGACAGCCAAAAATATAATTCTTCACACACGCGCTCACTATCGTCCATACATTCTTTTGTATTCCATTCGAAGCCCTACACCCAACACTGATATTCAACTAAAACCAAACCTTTGCCATAGAGGCTTCCCTATTAACCATATCAATACCCCTGTTTGCAAATACCAAAAACTTAAATACAATTTATTCTTCTTCTCCCTCCATTTTCTCAATTGTTTGCTTCAAAATGTAAAGATTAGATCCCCACATCCTCTACTACTCTAAACTCACTTGCTCTTCAAACCAATCAGTCCCCTTCAGTCACTCGGCCGGGCAACTCCTTCAAAACAAAAAATACCAAACATATATCTTCCCTTTCAACTCTCAATAAACTAATTCCCCTATAATTTCTAAAAGTCTCCCTTCATCTCCCTTACCCTTATATAAAGGGTAAGCTATTACTGCTATGCCTTCATCCCTCGGAACTATACCTCCCATAAACGCTTTATTACCACACAGCTTCAAAGATCCAATCAAACAAAACTTGCCTCAGTTCTTGACCATTTCCCAGTAATTTCATCTTACCTGCAGATTTTACCATTCTTCAACATCTCACTCTACCCAATTTTCTCTTCTTTGCTAATAACCTCATCCCCAAAGATACCCATTTCTTCTTTCCTTCTTGCAACCGTCACACCCACACACACAGTCACACTAAAATCAACCTCTCATTACTCCATATTAAACAGATTTTTCGAAGTGTTCTTTCCACACTCCCCTCCACATCCATTTCATCAGTTACAAAAACACCATCCCTATTTATTAATCTGAGCAGGTTCCCCTTATGCTCATTCTTAACCTTTCGGCGTTCCTTTCCAGAACTTTCCTATTCCCTGTATGTCCCCATTCATCCTCCTTCCAAACCTTTCATTACCTCTTCTTTTCTCTTAACGTATGCATCTTTAGAGCATTTCTTTTTTTCCTCCTTATATATTTCCAAGCATCTTTTTCTTTTGAAACTTCATCATTTGCTTTAAGTACATTCAACCATATTCTTTTTTTTTTTTACCCTTTTAAGCCGCTTTGCATCACTCTTCATTTCCACCACCTCACTGTTAGGGGCATTCTTACCCTTCCTATTTAGCACACCCACATACCTTCTTTTTGCACTGCTAACAATTGGTTCCTTCATTATTTAGTTTCAGCTTGTTCACATTCAGTTGATTTACTTGCGAGCATTCTTACATACTTATCCTTATTACCGTTGTTCACCGTAAACCCTTCCCACTCTTATTTTACCACTCTCCTTCTGATCCTTCCTCTCCACTCCAAGTCCCACTAACTTAATTTTACATAGAAAACATAATGATTCCGATAATCCCATTTCTAAACACCTCCCTGATTTAACTCCAACATATACTTCAACATCTTCTTCACCAACACAAAAATCAATCATCCTTTTTCACTTCGGGATACCATCTCTACCTACAACTCTAGTATACTTATGGAACTCTGTGGTTTAAAGAAAGTTTAACTTACACACATACCTCTCTCCTCACAGAAATCAATCCCTTTCCTACAATTCTCATTTTCTCCCTGAACTACCCAAAACCCCTGTTGAGAGAAGTGTTTTTTTGATTTCATATATATATATATATATAATATATTTATATATATATATATATATATATATTATTAATTATATATATATAATATATATATATTTATATATATATTATATATATATATATATATTATATATATATATTATAGTAATATATATATATATTTATATATATATATATATATATATATATATATATAATATATATATATATATATATATAAAATACGTAATTCGGACCAAATTTCAAGCTAAAAGGGGTAGTGGTACTACTGTATAATTTAAAACATCTTTTATATACATAAAAAGAGGTAATTTTAAAAAAAAACAAAAAAAAACATTTTGTTTTAAAAAAAAAAACCGTTTTTTTTTGCAAAAAAAAAACAACCAAATTAAAAAAACCGTTTTTTTCACAAACCCTATATATAGCTATATAGTAATAGCTATATAATATATACAGTGGAAGCTCATTTTTTTCAAAAATATTAATTCCTTTCTTTTTTTTCGTGTTTATTTTACTAAAAAAAGGTAAAAATTAATTTCCTCAAATATTTAGTTTCATAACTTTAACTTTTCATAAAACAACTACGTTCTACTTCAACCTTATATATATATATATTATATATATATATATATAATATATATATATTATATATATATATATTTATATATATATATATATATATATATATATATATATTCCACAATATCACCACTCATGAGCAGGGCCTATTTCAAAAAGAAAAAAAAAAAAAAAAAAAAAAAAAAAAAAAAAAAAAAAAAAAAAAAAAAAAAAAAAAAAAAAAAAAGAAAGTAAACCCACCTAATCCCTTACCTAACACAATTCTCTTAGGTGGGTGCAGACGTAAGACTTAAAGAGAGAGAGAGCTTGAAACCTGCAAGAAAAATAGATAAAGGCATGGAGTTCCAAACATATACGGTAGCTGGAAAGAAGGAGGCACCACAACAAAAGAGCCTGGAGTCTCCAATATTCATGCGAGAGTTAGGCACCTCTTGTGTTACGAGAGCAACAAGGTAGTGGAGGAATGTGAGGTCAATTCTCTTGAGCACTTGCCATTGCAATACCTATAGAAAAAGATAGAGTGCCAATGTCACATCACAGAAAATGAGGGTCAAGGAAGTCAGAAAGTATGGGACAGTTTATGTCTCAGTCTTAGCCCCAACCCTATCCAAAAGGAGGGTTTAACCTGATCCATCCCAAATGTGTGAATGGTATTCCATACATCTCGAATATCATTCTAAAATTATACACATTTTCATACAGGGGCGAATTAGACCTTTATATTACTGGAGTAACTGAGCAGATGAAAAAATTCATGCATTCTGAACAAAATTTCTAGGCCATTTTAGCAACCAATGTGATATGAGATCTCCCAAGACAATTAACTTTTTATATCCAGTCCAAAAATGTTATTGTTTAAAGGCAAGACATTAGAGCCATCAAAGGGGATAGGAAAATTGGGAGGTGTTTTAGAAAGGGAGATATGAAGAAGATGAGTTTTTAAAAAGTTTAATTTCACAAGATTGGGCTACTCCACTGAGAAATCCTGACCAGGTTGACAAGAAATGAATCAGGGTAATTGTGGAGTATTACTGATTTGGGTTCATGTAAACACTGTATTAAAACTACAAACATTTAATTTACAAAAATAGCTTTAAGAAATTATTTGTTTTGTTTTTTTTACTGATTTTCGTACTTTTAAGTTTATATATATATTTTCAATAAAAATATAAAAAATAACGCTACGAAAATCATAACTTTTCGGCTTCACTCCGTTTGTGTAGGGTTGAAGAAACACCGTGAATGTGTTTCAGAATTCAAATTATCGATAAATATCACTAAAAAAAATGATAATCGATTTTTTAAACGATTGTCAATTTTTCGATTTTATTTTATAGCAAATAGCTGCGTTTCCAGAAGCCCGAGTGCAGCCCGTGTGCAAAATCGACTCGGAAACGCTTCGAATTGAAAAAAAATCATTAACCAATCAGAGAACAGGAAATTTGAGTACCTGGAAACGGCCGAGCACGCCCGTCGGATCAGCTATTGTAAACATACTCTTATACTTATATTTAATCTATTTTATTGAAATGATTACGAAATATTTTAGTATTCCTATAAAAAAGTAACTAAAAATATTGAAAAAACTCTTTGGCAAGCCATGTTCCGACAACATTGTATGATAAAGAAATTTGTGTTGTAAACAAAGTTCCTTTCGCCAGCCGCCCGTTTACTAATTCCCAAAATCGAGGATTTAACAACGAGCGCCTGACTGTGACGTTTACATGACGTAGAAGTGCGTAAACGGGCGCTGAAAACGATGCATATGCGCCTGTGTGCCCGCCCGTTTCCAGAAACCCGACTGCAGCCCGGGCGGGCACACAGGCGCATATGCATCGTTTCCAGCGCCCGTTTGCGCACTTCTACGTCCAATTAAACGTCACAGTCAGGCGCCCGTTTGCGTAATCCTTCGATTTTGGGGAATAGGAGTGAGAATGAGCGCGGGGCGGGAAGATACTTTGTTTTACAAACAAATTTTCTTATATTCACATGGTTCGGAAATGGCTTGCCAAAAGTTTTTTAATATTTTAGTTAACTTTTGTATTAAGGATACTGAATATATCGTATCATTTCATAAAATAGATAAATATTAAGTAAAGAGGTATTGTTACAAGTCAGCTGATCGACGGGCCGCACTCTGCGTTTCAGGTTACTTCAAAATTTCCTGTTTCTCTAAGATATGGTTAATGTATTTTTTTTTTTCATTCGAAGCGTTTCCGAGTCGATTTTGCACACGGGATGTACTCGGGCTTCTGGAAACGCAGCTAATGTGTTCGAAAATAATTTAAGCCGTTTTCTATTTTGCATTTGTGCTTACGCATCGATAAGAAATGCTAATTCAAGTTTTAGCACGAATTTCGCGCATAATCGAACGTTCTGTTTGCATATCTTCTTGATTCACGCACTCTCACACTCAAGCAAATTTGCGAAAATAACAGAAAAAAAAAAAAAATAAAAAATGGTTTTTATTACAAATAATTGATAAACAACGTTAATGGGGTTTATCGTTTGGAGAAAAATTAGATTTAAAGCTTAATTTCATGAATGAACAATTCATCAAATCAACGAATCTTATCGCCGCCAATCTTGTTTGTTTACATTTGTTCATAAGCATTTTCCTTAAATTCGGTAAGCACGGGAAATGAGACCAACCTTACAGAATTTAGGAAATTCCTTACGTGGTGACATTTCCCTAAATTTTGTTTAATTGACATAATCCGAATCCGCAACTTTAGCAATTCTTATAACGTCTTCTAAGCAGAAAAAATGCAAAAACGAAAACCGCCTCTATTCAAATTCAATATGTTCAGGAATACAACTATATCTTTACTATGGTATTTCTTTACACTTATTCGGAAAAAAAATATTAAAGCGATCGATGTATAAAAAATCGGAAAAGAGCATCGATAGTGAAATCCCTATAAAAACGAGAAAATTTTGAAAAAGTTTGAAATTTTCGAACGTTATTTTTTATATTTTTCTTTAAAATATTAAGCAAGATACACGATTAAAAAAAAAGAAAAAGAAAAAACTTCAAATAATTTTTTAAAACCATTTCTGTAATGGATGGTCCTAAACCGACCATGAGACACCCATTCAGTTTTTTTTGAAAAGCTTATGGGAAAATTCCAAACTTTGAGAGACTGTAACTTTTTTCTCTAAGTAGAGACCTTTAATGTTTATAGTTTTAATACACTATTTGCATAATCCCAAAGGAGCAGTGGGTTATTTCTGTTTTATTATGGAAGTGTTGGATGGCAATAGTGGGAGTGAGTTGTATGATAGTGTATTAATTTTGCTGTAAATGCCCATTTGTTAAAGTTGGGAAAGATGTAATGGGTGGCCAGGAACAAGTAAACTATTATAGAACGGATTATTCAGCAATTCAAGGTGGTCTCACTCTTATAGAAACTATTTTTGTTCCTGATTATCCTGATTATAGGTGAGTAGCTAGTATAGTGGGGAGACCACCTGTGATTGTTTCTAATGCCTTCTTTTATTCAATTGTTAGTTTTTTGTAATTGGGATATTACTGAAGCCCACACTAGGTATATATTTTTAAGTCACTAGGTATATATATATAATATATATATATATATATATATTAATATATATATATATATATATATTTAAGATGTATATGTTATAGAATATATTATATAAGATATTAATTGTTCCAAGATACCTTTTTAATTTATTATGTCTACTAAATGTATAGCACCATATTGTTTCAAGTTTTTCTTCTTCAGACCATTGAATTCTTTTGCCTCCCGGAACTTTCGATGTGTAAGCTCTTTTATTTTTTGATTGTTTCATTTTACTATGGTTAGGATTAAACCATCCTGACAGCAGTAGAAGGTCTGTTTTACCTTTCATGATTTCCTCTTCCGCTGTAGGAACCTTCTCGGCTCCCGTTGCTTGGAGAGATCGCATGCCGTGTTCCAAGGAACCCCGTCCACCCTCACCTCTCTATAAACAATGAGGTATAGCCGGCCCCAGCTCTTCCGTTCACCTGGAAAATATTTTTTAGTTCAAAATTTTCCTTTTTCGTTCTGTTGCTTCTCCGCCTTATAATATATATATATATAGTATTATACTTTTTTTAGAATACCTTATCTATTGCCATCAGTTAAACAGTTAAAATTATTAGCATACTTGATATTTTATAAATTTAAATATTTAAAGCAGTAATATGATATGTCTTCTGCAACACTTATTGGAATTTCAGCAACAAGTGGGGTACCTTTGTTCATAAGACACTCAGGCCCTGGAAAGGCAGTAAGTTTAGATAATAGATAGGGCTTAAGTAATAATTTTCCTTTTTCATATACAGTAACATTTGTAAGTTTTACACCAGTCAAGGCCACCCTTGGATTGGAGCGGGTGTAATTAATTCACAATGTCAAGTTTTTAGAGATTTCAAACTTTAAGCATAATAATTTTATATACCATAGGCTAATCAATAAATATTTATCTGTATGATATATATACCGGTACTTTGTTTGGAAATTAAAATCTTTCATGGAAACCTATCATATAGATATGCATTTTAGGTAATGATAGAAATTAATTACTAGATGTATTTCAGAACTTTGTAATAATATTTCTAATTAAAGCAGCTATTCATTTTTTATTATGACTTTCTTCATAAGCCTATTAATTTTTGAACAATTAGCTATAACTAAAGTAGATTTTAGTTTTTTTTTTTGTTTTTTTTTATTTTCAGCCCCCTTATGCTCTTATTGCATCTTTGAATGGAGCTCATGTGTTTGGAGACGCTCAAGGAGTTACTTTATGGAAAGCGGATTCAGAAACAAGTAGAGTTCTTTGGAAAACTTTCCATGATAGGTTAGTGCATGTGTCACTATATATCACTAAGAATGATTCCAAAGCTAAAGTATTTGTCACAGAATTAAATTTGTGTTTCAACTCTAAAGAATTTTGGGTAAAAAATTTAAACTTCCAATAGGTAATTTAAGGTAATACTGACTGAAATTAAAATTTTTACAAAATAGCCTTGTTCCATTGACCTAAAAATTTATGAATTAATCTATGCCTTAATCTGTGTAACAAATTTATTTTCCTTGCAGTATACGTTTAATTTTGATACGAGGGTCGGAATGCAGTGGAGAATTTGTTGATCACATATTGTTAGAATTAGCATTTGCATCACTGATCTTTTTAAATGGATTGAACAATCTTATCTCCCAGAATAATGTTGAAAGACTCAAAAAAGACTTAAGGGTATGCATCAGTTCTTCAAACAAAATGTTTTCTGCAGTTGAATAAGTTAAAATCAATTTTAAAACATTGTCTTTAAATTAGTATTTAGAAAAATTGTTTCAAGCTCTAATTTAATTTTCTCAAGATCTATTTAAAATGTTAATATTTAATAATAATATGTTGCACACTGTATATAAAATAATAATTTAAAGTAATTTTTCATACCCATCATCACATAACACCTATCCATATTCGCATCCACCATCCACACACAAAACTACATTCAACAGTATGAAAATCAAATTACATCCAACATAATTTCAGATTCCCTAGAAAAATTTTCCATTACTCTTATTACCAAGTAATAACAGACATCAGTCTTCTTTCCACCTCAAAATAAAACTAAACGGCAACAACATTCTACTTGATAAATCTCCAAAGATGCTTGGCCTCACACTCAACACTCACTTCACTCTCCCTCATCTTATATTAATCAAATAACAAGTTCAGTAAACAAAAAATGGAATATATTGTGTACACTTTCCCAAAATTGAATTCAACAATGAGACAGTCACCCTTACCTCAGCATTTAAACAGTTTAAAGTTTCACTCTAAATTATGCATCTCCAATATGGTACCCTGTTAAGCCAAATCTTACAGAAAAACTGTCAAACACAGCCCTTCGGGAGTCAATCCTGTAACGCCACCCGAATCTGTAACCCAGCAGAGATTCTACAAAACAGAACCTTTATACTCGTTCAAATAGCACAGCCCTATGGCTGTCAAACACAGCCCTTCAAATTGTAAAAAACTATACTATAACCACCTCAACTCAAAATCTGTGCAAAGTGACAACTTTTGTTTAGTTCGTGCATCCCTCCTATATTTCTCCATCCTTCCTTCCTTTGTTTTAGCAACCCGAATAACACAACCCCTCTACCTCTCATTCTCCAATTGCATACAGTCAGGGCACCACCTCATTCGTACTATCATACCCCCTTATCAAGCCTAATTCATTTCATCTTAACTCCATCTTCTCCATAGGTATGAATAAGATTTATAAATTAATAATATATATAAATAAAAATATTTTGATACCTTACATACAAAAATAATTATCAAAACCTTTACTGTTATTAAATATTTAACCTGTAATATTACCGCAGAGAAAATGATAAAAATGTGAGTGAATTTATAATATCACTAATAACCTCACAATTTTTTCATAATATATAAAATATTAATAGTAATTAATATAAAATAAAGTCAATAAGAAACAGATAAAGTTAGCAATTAAAGTCAATTGAAAGTTTCTCTCCCAATATGAACAAGTTTCACTACACTGTCTAACCACATAAATTAAATTAGATCAATAATTCCTATTTAAAAGAATACCCAATCGATTTTCGTATCTAAACTCTAACCTGCCGCTTTCAAGGTATGGAATATAAGAAATTATAGGACCATGAAAGTAAGTAAAAAAACAATAGGATTTCGGAAGCATAAAAATAATTGAGAAAGTGCTCTCTTGAATCGTCGCATCATATGATATTCTCAATCCCGTTTTTCAACTCAAATGCTGCTGACAACTATTATTTGGTGTTTAATAAGATTATATAGCCTTCTTGTCGATTCACTCCATCTTCTCACGGACCAGTATTTAAATCATACTTATTTTTTAATCTTAAAGGTATATTTATTAGCGACAAAATATTCGAATTTCTAAGATAATATTCTTTTCATAGCTCTTTACATTACATTATTACTCTCTCCAATATCAATATCAAAACATCATAATATTAAATTCATTATCTTAGGTTTATCCTAAGAAAAGAAAAAAACATAAAACAAATTAAATAAAAGACCGTATACATATTTAAATATGGGATCTATCAACTATTTAGTAAATTAGAGCCATTGCCTATAGCTATCTAAATCATCCTACAAATAATTAATACTGAAACTATAATCATTATATTATATAATTATATATATATAATATTAAATTAATATATATAATATATATTAATTAATATATAATATATTAATAAATAATAATAATATATAATATATTATTAATAATATATTAATATATATAATATTAATATTATATATATATATATATATATATTAATATATATTATAATAAATATATATATATATATAAATATATATTTATATATATTATATATATATAGATATATATATAAATATAAATAATTATATATATTATATATTAATTTAATATATATAATATATATATATATATAATATATTAATATATATTAATATACACATTATAAATAATATATAATATATATATATATTAATATATATTAATAATATATATATATATATTATATTATATATATATATTAATTATATATATATTATATAATATATTTATATATATATATAATATATAATATAATTATTATAAGTATATTCAGGTAAACATAAATATTTATATATATATTAATATAATATATAATATATATAATTAAAATTTAATTTAATTTGAGCCACCAACCTATATCCCATGAAGTGGTGGGGGTTTTCTTACTTACCGCAGTAGGTTCTCGGTCAGGGGAAATTGAATTATATATATCTTCCTAACTAAGTGGATTAGAGTGCAATATTTTCGTTCCTTCTTCAGGATATGAATATCCGTATGATATTTATTTTTATTTTTTTATATACATATAATAGAATTATATTAAAAGTTACCTTTTTTGTTTGACATATATTAATAGAATTTTATTAGGACGCCTTTTTTTTTTTTTTTTTTTTTTTTTTTTTTTTTTTTTTTTTTTTTTTGTTTTTTTTTTTTTCTTTCACCGTATATAATAATTTTGTTGACTCGACCATAGAGTTGGATTTTCAACCTATCATGGCCGCTATTTGGGTTTCCCTTTGGTATTCCTGTGGACACAAAACTTATCATCTAATATCACTATTATAAATATTATATATATATTATATTTATATATAATATATATTATATATAATATATAATATATATATATTATATATATATAAATATATATATATATTTTTGATTGGTAATAGATAGTAGTTGTTAGGGTGTGTGGTAAAAGAAGGGAGTTTGAAAGTTAAACGTAGAGGAGTAAGTTATGGTTGGTCTTGTAGAGTGGGACAGTCCTTTGTGTGATAGTTATTGTTGGATGGTGAGCAACTGTGACAAGTGTTCTTGAGTTTAAATATTATGGTAGGAAGGTGGCTGGTGCAATTAAATCCTTGGTGGATGTAAAGGGACTAAGTCTTGAGTGGCGCTAGGGTCTATGAGGGTATATATTGTACCTGTGTTAATGTATAGTATTGAAAACCTGGTGTAGGATAAAAAAGGTTAGAAATCTTAAAGTACAATGTTTCAGATGGACAATTCTTAGGGGCGTGTTAGGTGTGAGAAGATTTGATAAAATAGGAATGAACGCAATTAGGGACTGGGACTTGTGTGCTCCGTATCATGTGTGCAGGAAAGGAGGTTATGAGCGAGAATTAAATGTACATTGAATGGTTTGTCATGTGGAGAGGATGGATGATAGTCGGTTGGTTAAGTGGATATATAGTGGTGAGTGTTCTAGGAATCGACCAGCTGGGAGACAGAATAAGAAAAAGTGGATTGAGTTGGTAAAGGAGAGAAATATGAGTTTGCAGAGCGAGAAAAAAGGTGCATAATAGCGAGTGAATTGGCTGAGTTTTGTTGAGGAGGGTTATGGTTGTTGGGCCCACCGGGGCTAAGCGGAGAACCCACATTGACGAGATGCTATTGGTGAGGGTCCGTCGCGGTCCCGTGATGCTCTGGGGTGGATTTCTCACATAAAACAGGATATAAAGGGAGGAAGGCTGGGCTTTCTTTTCGACTTGCGTCAGACTTCTACTACTTTTCTATTTCCGGTGCATGTTGCGCACCTTACCCCAGTCTGGGGAAAGAAAGTGAGTGATGATGATATATATATATATATATATATTATATTATTTATATATATATATATATATATATATATTAGATATAAAAAGCTATATAATATATATATTATATATATATATATATATATATATATATATATATATATTTAGCCTGAACTCGACAAGTATACAGAAAGTATAGAGTCATCATATGGTTGTTTACTTTTAACATCAGGTCAGATCTTATTTGCAACAAAAAGCTTCTGGAACCTAACACGAACTGAACTCGTTTTGTTACCTTTATTTCTTTCAAGTAAACCTTATAATTCTTCTGTTGGTAGAGACATTCCAATTTATTTACCAGACAGAAGTCCAAATGTAGGTTTTGGGTATTTTATTGTCTTGTTACGTTTGATATTTTAGATACATTTTTAATTGTTATTATTTAGCCTTAAGTAATTGTTTGTTTATGTAATTTTTTAATTGAATCAGAGTTAAGGGTTTAAGTACATCAATTTTAAGATTGAACAAGCAATTTTTTAGTCACGTTAGAACTTAGAAGCATAATATGCATACATTTGATAAAGTGATTAATTTTTTTTTGTTTGTTTTGCAGACTCCATTTCGAATGTTAGTTACTTTACTTGCTGGTCCTTTACTTTTGATATCTCTTTGTGGCCCTTCTGTTTCTTTAAGTGAGGCTATGAAAACAGCGTCTACATTTTGGGGCTCTCATTACCTTACTTTAGATGCTATTGTTATGTCAACAATGTGTAGCATTCCAGTCTCAATTCATTCCACATTAGATAAGGCAGTTTTAGGGTAGGTAATGTAAATACTAAATACCCAAATATTAACCTACTTATTTATTTTAATACCTTTATTAATGGTAATATATTAATTTATTAATAATTTATTAATGATAATACCCAAATATTAACCTTATTTATTTTAATACCTTTATAATTGATAATATATTTGTTTCAGATTGCTTCTCATTAACTACGATACAAAGCGGTGCCTTAGTTGTGTTCATTTTAGGGAAAAGGGGGAAAACAGGTTAACGACGAACAGTCCTCGAAGCTCAAAATCCTCTGCTTATAAAGAAAATGTCCTCTCCTCAGTTTATCGTAGCATTGTAGGGTTATTGTTTAACCCACCTGCCACACCTCCAGATGACTTTCCTATTTTAAATATGCAGACAAATCACATTCCTACTCAGGCTTATATCACGACGGATGATTTTAAAATCTTTGTGCTGCAAAAATCGCCTTATCATTTTTTAGTTCTTTTTCCATCGTTATTACCCCTTCATATTGCAAGGTGAGCTTTAATCTGTTTGAAGTTGAATAAATAGATAGTTAAATTTACCAATTTCTTCAATTTTATTTCAAATTGCATAAAATTTGCCAATTTCCTCAACTTTATTTCAAATTGCAGTAAAATTTTGATATTGCCTATAATCTACTTCAACTGTTTTTTTTTTTTTTTAACTAAACCGATCGTAGTTTCCATTGTTTTTAGATTCTAGTTCTGCTGTGTTAAATGACGTTTTTAATTGAAATTCGAACACTGTAACTAAAATACTTAGCAAACTTAACTAGTATTTTTCTTTTTATTGCAGGGAACTTACATTAAGAAGCTTCGACTCTTTGACGAAAAATAAAGGATCTAAAATGTAAACAATGGCTAAATTTATAGAATTTGTTTTTTATTAACGTTGAAGCTAATCATTGAGAAAATTGCAAGATTTTTCCCACAAGTTGTTGTTATTTATTGTAAACTTTACCTGGTTTTTACAAATTGAATCGACAAAGGTTCAGGTCCTGTTGCCTTTTATAACTTAAATGGCATAGTGTTGTAATTTGGTGGTAAGAACTTTCTTTCCGTTAATTCATAACTGGGACAAAATTTATTATCTTTTGAAGTATATATTTGTTTAAATTCTTAGATTTTATTTACTAACTTTTTATACTATATTTTTATATTAAAAGCCTTTTAATACTCGATTATTATTCAAATATTATATTTTTTTTATTATTCACGTTGCTTATTTTATTCAACTTTCTCAAGATATGCTAATGGGTAGTTGGTGTGCTATTCACGAATTCTAATAAGCGCTGCGGAGCCTTCATTTTAAAATAACAACTCTGGCTTTGTCATTTTAAAAGTATGTGGCTCCATCTATGAGCCACTTTTTATATTAAAAAAAAATCATTCGTCTCCAGTTCCACCCCAATATATTTTTGTTCTAACGCTGTGGCTTCCTACTCCGTACGCGAATTGTAATATTAGAGGGATTTATTTACACTTTGCCGGAAAAAATACAAACGGTTTTCATAAGTGGTACAATTTACTAAAGGTTCTGAAAATACTTTTTTAAAGAGTGCATACAATATATTTTATCGCTAGCAAGCGTAATTACATAAGGCAGTTTGTAAGTCTAGCAATAGTTTACAAAAATTAAAAATTTGATTACCATGCCTTTGTGCAGAAATGGTCCCAATTTTTAAATATTTTTAGCTGTTAAATGTAACCAAAGCCTAAAATTTTGAAATTGAGTATTTAAGGAAATATTTTGATGTCTTTAAATGTTTACCAAAACAAAATGGCAACATTTTTAAAGACCGTATATAATAATGTCTATATTTTTAAATAATTCTAAAACAAATTAACTTTTGTAGTTTGAAACAAACGACATATTTCGAGGTTCTAATTCTCACCAGAAACTTCCAGCTGATTTACCCCCTGGGGGATTGTTTACCTTTATTGATGATCTCTTCACAGGAGATTGATCACAAGGCTGATCACCTGTAAAAAAAAAAAAAAGATTTTAAATTTAAATTATTATAATATTTCATACCTATTGTCTTGTATAAAATTTACCTTGCGAGTATTTAGAGCACAAAAAAAAAAAAATCCGTACATTACATACTTTTATATACCACAAACGAAAACATCCAAATAAACTAAAATGACTACTTTTATATAATAAAATTAAGCTTTCACTAGCAAATACTTTTCTCAAATCTACTGCCGCTATATTTTGATTTTCCTATCTTAAGCTTGTCGGTGGAATTTGTAGTTATATAAATTGTATAAATTTGATGAGTGACCTGTAGTACAAATATATGGTAGACTGTGTGTGCGAGTCCTAGAATTCTAATGGTTAAATTTAAGTTTGAAAAGGTCAAGGTATGTGTGGCTGTGACTTATGGTCCATTTGAGGAAAACGTTGAAGAGAGTACGATTTTTTGGGATAATCTGAATGATGTTCTGGATGGGGTGAGTAGGAGCTTCAGATTGATAGTGTTGGGGCCTGGGGGACCTGGATAGGTGATCAAAGGGATGGTATAACAGGTGGTTTTGGGTGTCGGGAGAAATGAGAATGGTAGGGAAGGTGGATTGGATTGTGGAGAGGGGTGGAATGACCAGAGTAGGAATTGTGGTGGAGATGGAATGAAGTGAAGACTGATTTGAAAGGAAGAAGGAGATGGATGGAAGAACTGGGGTGGAATGGATGGAATGGACCATTGAAATGGTGGAATGGAGGAAGGATAATGGAAGGAATGGAATGGATCTGGTGGAATGGAAATGAAAGACTGGAATGGCACCAGCATGGTAAGTAAGCATGTGGATAAAATTAAAGTAGGAAGTGAAGAATGTTAACAGTGAATGGTGGAAGGAAGAGGTGATGCAAGCGGTTAAAAGTGTGGTTGAACATGTATTAAAAGCAAATGATGGAGTCTCAAAAAGAAAGATGTTTGAATTATATAAGGAGGAAAAAAGAAATACTAAAGGTGCATATGTCGTGAGAAAAGAAGAGGTAAATGAACAGTTTGAAGGAGGATGAATGGGGATCTACATGGAATAGGAAGCCCTTCTGGAAGAAAGTTAAGAATGAGAATAAGTGGGAATCGTTGAATAATGAATAGGGATGAAGCAACTGATGAAATGGATGTGGAGTGTGGAGGGAGTACTTCGAATAGGACTTACAACAGATGAATGGAAGGTGGAGGAGTGAATCTCTCGACCGGTAAATCTGCTGGTATAGATGAAAATTACTGGTGAAATGATTCAAGAACGGAGGAGAGATATTGATTGGATTCGGAAGTTGTGTAATAAAGCGTTTATGGAGGGTAATAATATGGAAGGGATTGGAGGAGAGCAGTAATAAAGGGTAACCTTCTATAATGGTAAGGGAGATAAGGAGAATTGTAGAAACGAGTAGGAGAATAAGCTTATTGAGTGTTGTAGGTATATGCTGGTATTTTGGTCGAAAGAGGGGTTATGACTGGAAGGACCGGATTGCGTGGAAACGGGCTGCGCGCCTTAGGAGTGGTAGAGGACGTGTGGATCAATCTTTTCACTGAAACAAAATGATTGAGAAAAACGAGGGAGATAGAATAATGAAATTGCATTTTTTTTTAGGGATTTGCAACAGGCGCATGATAGGTTTAAAAGGGAAGCCCCATGGCAGGTGTTGGCGGATACATGGTGCTGGTGGTGGTGGCCTGACGAAACGTGCATGACGAGAGTGAGTATGCAAAAGAACAAATGGCGATTGGCTTCAGGATTAACAGCCGAGGGAGACAGGCTGCCATGCCCCTGGTTATTCAACGGTATATGGATGGGGTTGGCGAAAGAATCTCGAGGTGGGAGTGGCAAGGAAATGGTGTTAGAATGATGATAATGAAAGAGAGGAGGTTGCCCTACCTTATTATACATGCGGATGATTTGTTTTTGTGTGTGGCGAATCTGAAAAAAGAGTTTGAGAGGATTGGTAGAGAGATTTGGTTAGGGTGTGGAAAAGGAGGCGCTTGAAAGTAACGTGAAAAGAGGTAAGGTTATAGCTGTGAGTGAGGACAGTCCTCAGTGTGAAGTTATAAGTTATGTTGGATGGCAATGGAACAGGTGTTCGAGTTTAAATATTTAGGGTATATGTTGGATGAAAAGGAACGGATGATGCAGAGTGTAGTGGTGGAAAGTTGTGAATGGTGGTGGAAGGTTGTGATTTGATGAATAGAAAAGGACTAAGTCTTGAGTGTTAGGTCCTACATGAGGGTATGTTACGTGTGATTTTTTTTATAGTAGTTAAACTATGGTCTGGAATAAGAAGTACAGATCTAAAGTTCAATGTGTTCAGATGGACAACTTAGGGGTGGTGCTAGGTGTGAGAAGAATTGATAAAATGAGGAATGAACGTATAGAGAGTTATGTGGGGTGAAGAAAGGGTAAATGAGAGAATAAAATGAAAGCGTCGAGATGGTTTGGTCAGCGGAAAGGATGAATGATAGTCGGTTGGTTGGGCTGATGCATAGTGGTGAGTGTTAGAACCGACCGCTGGGGAGACCGGAAGAAAAGTGGAATGAGTCAGTAGGAACGAATGTTTGAAGGAGAGAAATGGGTTTGGTAGAGGCGAGAAGAAAGGTGTATAACAGGAGTGAATGGCGGGGTTTTGTGAGGGGGTATGGTTGTGGCCCACCTGGGCCAAGGGATGAACCCTTACATTGACGATTTACCATAGTGAGGTCCATCGCGGTCCCATGAAGCTCTAGTGATTTTCAGACCGCGACGAGTTCTCACTAATTAATGGTACAGAGGGGGCGGTATGGCTGGGCTTTCTTTTCGACTTTTGTCATATTCTTCTACTGCTTTTCTTTTCTGATGCATGCTACGCACTTTACTCCCAAGCTTGGGAAATAAAAAGGAAGATGAAGAAGAAGAGTATAAATTTCACAAAAGTGAATTATATATAACATTGGTAGTAATGAAGAGGTGGTAGTAATTGTTTGAGGGTTTGATGGTCTAAGAAGAAGAAATGGGATTTTGTGGATTGAGGTAATTATTAGGGAGGAGGTTGAAGAATGGTAATTCTGCAGGTAAAGATGGAATTACTGGGGAAATTATCAAGAATGGATGCGAGATTGTTATTGACTGGAAATGGAAGCTGTGTAACAAAGAGTTTATGGAGGGTATAGTTCCGAAGGATTGGAGGAGAGCAGTAATATAGTACCCTTATGTAGAGGTAAGGGAGATAAGGGGAACTAGGAACTATAGGGTAATTAGTTTATGGAGTGTTATAGGAAAGATATATGCTGGTATTTTGGTTCAAAGAATGCTTCGAAGGACTGATTGGCGAAGAACAAGGTGCTTTTAGAAGTAATAGAAGTTGTATATATCAAATTTTCACATTGAAGCAAATGATTAAGAGAAGAATAAATTGTATTTAGGTTTTATGGACTTGCAACAGGCGTATGACAGGATCAAGAGGGAATCTCTGTGGCAGGCATTAGTGATATAGGTTATTGGTGGAAGGCTTCTGAATGAAATCAAAAGTATGTATGTCGATAGTGAAGCGTGTTTAAGATAAACGAGTTGAGACTGGATGGTTTAATAGTGGAATGAGGGAGGGATGTGTTGTCTCATTGGCTGGCAATTTAATTTGTATATGGATGGGATTATGAAAGAATTAGAGGAAGGGGAAGGTATTAGACTGATGGAGAATGGAAGAGAGTGGAGGGTGCTTTTCTTATTGTGTACACTGATGATTTGGTTTTGTGTGGTGAATCTGAAATGTGTTTGAGAAGATTGGTAGACGGATTTGGTAGGGTGTGTAAAAGGAGGGTGTTTGAAAGTAAGTGCAAATAAAAGTAAGATGATGGTAGTGAGTGTAGAAAGTCCGCGGTATTAAATCATGCTGGATGGTGAGCAATTGGAACAAGTATCGGAGTTTAAATATTTAGGCTATATGTTGGATGAAAAAGGAACGGATGATGCTAGTATATTAGGAAAGTTGTGAATGGTATGAAGGTTGATGGTGCAATTAGATCCTTAGTGAATACAACGGGACTATGTCTCGAGTACGCCAGAGTTTTATATGATGGTATGTTGTTACCGGTGTTAATGTATAGTAGTGAAACTAGGTATGGAATAAATGGATGGACAATGGAATGGATAAATGGAATGGAATGGACAGAGTTAGTAGTAGTGGAATGAGAATAAATGGAGGAAGGAAAGATGGATGGAGGAGCCGAAAGAGTGGTGGATGGAATGACCGTATGGGAGGATGGAGTCAGTAAAGTAATGCCTGAAGGAAAGGAATGCGTGTGTGTGAAAGAGGTGAGAAGAAAGGTGCATAATAGGAATGAATGGCTCGGTTTTGTGAGGGGGTAAGGTTGAGGGCCGCCTGGCCCAAGGGATGAACCTTACATTGACGAGATACCCCAGCGTGTAAGAATAATGGTATCCCTGGACTTTTATAAAAAAAAAAAAAAAAAAAGTCGGTCGTAGTCCCGTGAAGCTCTAGGGTTGATATTTTTGACTGTGACGAGCTCTCACTTAAGGGGATGGTAGGGAGAGGTGTGGGGTTTTCTTTTCAACTTACGTCATGTTCTACTACTTTTCTGTTTCCGGTGTATTTTGTTGCGCACCTCCCCTAATCTGTGGAAAGGACGTAGATGATGATGATGTAAATTATATACATTTAGTATTCTCAGAAGAGAAATATCAAAATATCAAAAACATGCATTCATTGGTACGTCGACTAATAGTAAGTAGAATAAAAAAATTATTACATTAAGAAAAAAAGAAAAGATTTAAAAGAACATACACTGCCACAAACATGAAAATTACTTTCCGTGCATTGACTATGAAATGAAAAAAAAAACGGAAGCTGCGAGCAAATCTTTTGAGTCGAAATAAATTTGAAAAAACAAAAAACTTTACAACTCGAATAACGTATGGCTACATTTACAAGAAATAAAAGTGTCTAATCGGAATTAAAGCTTTTTTGTTTTGTTGTTTTTTTTTTAATATACAGAGTGAGGAAGCTGCCGACAATCTACAGCCTAACAATCTGTCGCAAATGCCTAACCCGCAACACTGAAAGTGGATTCGTGTAGATTTAAAACCGCTGAGGTGCTTGTGGGGGGACAACCGGAACGACCTCTACCATATAAACTGTTGCCATGGGAAGACGAAATTCCGCTTGTATCTCCTGAATCTATTTGACTTTCTACTGACGCCAACGTCACGTTCATAGCTGTTACCACTCCATCATATGGGGCACGAATTACCTGTGTGTAATATATATATATATATATATATATATATATATATATATATATATATATATATACATGGAATCTATTACATCTTAGAAATTATACACACATATACATACACACATACATACTATATGAATGAATGATAACGAGAAAGAGAGTATATGGGAAACTGATATGATAAGTGTGGTGACTAAAATTTTTCCAAAATAAGTTATATTTTGATTTTACCTTTTTAGGAGCATATACCCTGTCTCTGTTTTCTATACGGGAATAAACCGTTGGAGAAAATGGTAAAGTTGCTACAAATTTACCAGCTCCTGCCACACATTTTAATTCACCATCTTCCACAACTACTTTTCCTCCACTAATTACAAAATCTGCAGTACCGTGGACTTCCATACCCTAAAAAAACGGAATAGTAATTATAAATATAAAATGACCAATATATAATTCAAAATTTTAAAATGTAAAAATATAAACATGGTAAATAATAACACCAAGTATATAATTTGAAAGTATACATACTGCACAATGAATACTTATTAAACAGATCTCACTACATCTATATTCTCTATACCCTCACTCATTAACCATTATCATGTATAAAATTGGTAAAAAAAAAGATGGTGTGTTTCTATTTTCATGCAATTACTACCAGGGTTTTGGAGTCGGAGTCGGGGAGTCGGTAGTTTTGAAGAGAGTGGAGTCGGAGTCGGCAATTTTGAAAAGGGTAGAGTCGGAGTCGGTAATTTTGAAGAGGGTGGAGTCGGAGTCGGAATCAAAGTCGGTAATTTTCAAAAGGGTGGAGTCGGAGTCGGTAATTTTCAAGAGGTCGGAGTTGGAGTCGGTAATTTTGAAGAGGGTGGAGTCGGAGTCGGAAAATTTTTGAACCGACTCCACAACCCTGATTACTACTACTGTATACAACTACTACTACTGATAATTATAATTATCACCTCAAATATATTAAAGTCTACTGCTTGATGGTGAGTTTGAGCCGAAATTACTCTTGTAGCATGAGGATTCCATATTACAACATCGGCATCGGAACCAACAGCTATTCTTCCCTGTTAATATATATATATATATATATATATATATATATATATATATATATTATTATATAATATATATATATATATATATATATATATATATATATATATATATATATATATATATATATATATATATATATATAAAGGAAAAGTAAATTGAGTCAGTAAAAGAATGTCTGAAGGAAAGGAAATGTGAGTTTAGTAGAGGTGAGAAGAAAGGTGCATAATAGGAGTGAATGACGGGGTTTTGTGAGAAGATATGGTTATGGGTCTGACCCAGAGATGAATCCCACATTGACGAGATATCATAGTGGGGTCCGTCACGGTATCTTGTGAAATCCTAGGGTGATTTTTTTTTTTTTTTTGCACTGCAACGAACTATCACTTAATGGGGGGGTGGAACTTTCGCGACTTGCGTCATGCTCTTCTACTTAACTGTTCCACTTTCCGTGCATGTTACGCATCCCTACCCCACATCTTGTGGGAAGACAAGGGAGGACAAAGAAAATATATATATATATATATATATATATATATATATATATATATATATATATATATATATATATTATATATATATATATATATATATATATATATATATATATATATATATATATATATATATGATGCAATGTTATTGATAAGCACTATTTTAGAATAAATATCAAATACCTTTCTTGAAAGTATGATAAGAGCATGGTTCAATTTGCCGTAAGGAAAAGTAGGAAAATTTACGTTAGATAAATTTGGGCTTTAACTTTTTCAATTTTCATCCGACCTACATGAATGAAAAATTTCGAAAGGTTATCTGTATTCGTTTGTCTTTTAGTGCAATTATTTGTGTGACAAAATATTTTTATTTGAGTCTCAAAATCTCGAACAGAATAGATAGCTTTTACATATGTTTTACGTAAAAGTTTAGCTTAACGTCTCTGAAATAATATCCCAAAAAACACAAAAATCTGTAGGGAATGATACTTTTTTATATTTTGATTGTGTAAAAAAAAAGTTCAAAAAAATTTCGTTATTGAAAATTTGCAGTAATTTTTTTTTACTGTTCACCCGATGAAAATGAAATTTTCAGAGTACACAAAATTGGGCAATATACTCATCTTTAATTTAATTAGAGCAAGTTTTCCTCCAACCGTCTGACACCTTACCAAGAAACGAAAACTTTTTTAAAAAGTTTGGATATACAGAGAAATGTCCAACATAAAAGATGTATAGCTCTCCCAATTCTGTCTACTCTGAAATTTTCATATTGATTGAATGAAAGGGAAAAACATTCTCAATTTTTTTCAACAGTTTACAAAAAAAAAAAAAAAAAAAAAAAAACACATCAATTTACCACTTTTACTTAGAACATATGTAAATGCTATTGTTCTTTTTGATATCCTTTTCGGTCGTTCATCCTTTTGAACTATCAATGGTGGTGTTCCTCTAGGTTCCGTTCTATCCTCAACTTTCCTCCTTTTAAGTAATTATCTATCTGTCACTTTGTCTCCTATTCCCTCTTATTCTGACGTCTCCACTCTTCATAACTAATTTCAATTCGAAAGACATCCTTCTCAACAGCAATTAGCCAATGGTATATGAAGGTGGCATTGGAGCAGGACCTCTGATAATCCTTATATTACTAACTGGGGCAAAGAAAATATGATTATTTTCAATGCATTGAAACTCATTTCCTTCATCTTTTCACTTAACACTCTTCCACACAACTATGTATCATCTTGGAAAACGAAAAGCTCAAACCTTTGTATATCTTTAGTATTTTTGATGTTTCTTTCTCGTGATCTGTATTGGATGAATCACCTTATTTCCCAAACTAAACAAGCTTCTAAAAGCTGGTCGGATGCTCTGATCGAGGTTCTTTCAATTTTTTTTTACAACGCCCGCCTGCTTGCGCCATCTAGGGTGGTGGTTCGTTCTTGTATAGAGTATGTATCGCACATATGGATTGGTTCCACTCACACAGTTCTCCTTGAAAAGGTGGAGTCTGGGACTTTTCTTCCTGATGACATTTTGCTCTTACTAACTTTCTCTAGTGTCTCTTCCCGACCGTTGAATGGTTGCCACTCTCTTTATACTTTTATATTACAATGGAAACTGTTGTTCTGAACTCTTCGGTTGTATACCTCCTCCATTCAGAAGAACTCGTGAGACACGTCTTTGCATGATCCCATACTTAATTGAAATGCTCAATCTTTTATATACTCCAATAATAAAGTGTGGAACACACTTAATTTATCTATTTTCCCACCTTGCACATAAATGACTTTATTTAAATGACTCTTTTTTTTCTCATCTTTTTCTTTCCCCAACTCTGGCAAAATTCACAAAATTCAGTAGCCCCCTGGCCTGTACCCGCCAGAGAAGAATAAAAGAGAAAAAAATAAATATCAAGAACCCCCCAAGATTAATACTAAACAAACATCAAATACCTTTATAGAGAAAATATTGTAAATCTAGTATGGTACATTTTTAAGATAAATACCAAACACCTAGAAATAAAAAAAAAAAGTACTTTTCTAGATAAACATTAAATGCATTTCTATAATAGACATTAAATATAAAATACCT